>JAKSZP010002867.1:0-131032 GCA_022478985.1 Massospora cicadina | reverse complement strand
TGGGGAATCAGTTTGGGGCAAGATGTACCTGTGGGGTAATGGCTTAATATATTTTAGCCAATCCCATTAGCTAAAATTCTTGCACCTTGGGGGACCCCCTCCACGCCTATAAAAGGGGGTGGTCCCCACGTTGGTGCTTGAATGGACCTGGTTTCAGCGGGGAGCACCAACTGATGGATATCCCAGGATCCGCCATGTAGTCAGAGTAATCTGACTACTCAATATTGTTTTTAATGACTGTGTAATATTCAAAATCATGTTACCCCGATTTGTGGGGTTTTGCCAAGGATTGGCCAGGGTCTTTTGGGCAATAGTTAATTATCTAAATCAATAATATCAATGTCGTGGACTTGTATATGTCCAACATTCCTCTTTTTTTGGCCGATTTTGACCCACAAAATTCTTATCTTGTAGCTGGGAGGGCAAATGTCCAACATCACCCCCCTCAAGCATGTTGAGGGGAGAATAGGGCCTTAGGATTCGGCCTTGAACTCAATTTATAGTTACTCTGGTAGAAAGGGACTTGATGGAGTTCTCCTCTCCTTGCTTGTATGTGACTACAAATGGGCCTTCCAAAATGGGCCAGAGTTTCTCTCTTTAAGGGGTGATACAATTGTTAAAGTAAAGCACCAAGTCAGATACTTGGAAGGAAGGAAGAGGGGCCCAGATCTTATTAGCGGCTTGACCCTCTTTTGTGACAGTCTTTGTCAAATTGGTCATTGACTCTTATTGTAGCTGAATGACGTGCTGAGCCAACTTTTTCGTAACTTTTTCAGGGTCAGTCCTATCAGTGAAATTGTCTTTGGCCAATAATGCTGGCACCCCAGGTTCCCGTCATACAACACATGGAAAGGAGACGGATTAAGGATCTGGGGTAACTGATACGATAGGCCATGAGAGCACTGGGTAAGTACTGATCTCAGTGAAGGGGGTCTGAAATGGCCCTCTTCTGTAATATAGATACCAAGTTCCCATTGGCTCTTTCCACTGTACCATTAATTGAAGGGTTGTAGGGTGAAAAGAGCTGTTGTGTGCCCATTGAAGTCTTGAGAATCTTCACCACTCAGGAGGTGGAGTTTTTACCATCATCACAGAGAAAAACTTGAGGGTATCATGTCGACTAAAGATATAAAGGTGGAGGAAATAGCTTTAGCTTTTGCCGTCTGAGCTGGGATAGCCACTGCCTCAGCCCATTTGGTAAAGTGATCAATCCCTACCAATATATATTGATTTCCACCCGTGGTTTGGGGTAGAGGGCCAACCATATTGAGACTTATTGTGTGGAAAGGCTGTTATGGAATGGTAAGTTGATATTGATAATTGGTTTAGAGCTGGATTGCTTTTTGCATGTCAGACAAGCGTCCAAGACTTCAACGATGGTCTCCATGATTCCCTCCCAATAATTACATCCTTTTATTCATTCTTAAGTTTTTTGTAATCCACTACGCTCTAGGAGGGCATGAGACTCCATAATGACAGGTACTTGCTCTGAGGGTCAGAGGTAGGGTAACCAGTTCACCCTAACTTTCTTGTATAAATCCCATTATCCGCCTTTGTGTTACAGGAATGGCGAGCTAGCATCTTCTGGATTTGTTCGTCCTCATCCTCCCAAGCATCAGGGGTCATTAGAAGTCATGTAACCGCTGTTTTACTATTATCTAAGTGAAGCATGGGCAGCAAAGTCAACCCATCGACGTTCATGTGGCTCGTCACAGCTCAGTGTTTAATAGTCATATCGTAGTGCTGGAGTTATCAAAGCCCAGATTGCCAATCACCCAGTGGGATCCTTAATATTTTGTAACCATTTTAAAGAGGCGTATAGGTAGCCACTTTAGATGAGTTACATATAAGAAAGGGCGGTAATATTTAACAGCAATTAATACAGCCAGGAAATCTTCTCAGTGACGCTATAGTTGCGTTCTGCCTTAGAGCATCTTGCTGAAATATGAAATGGGGTGATCAACCCTATGCTCATCCAGTTGAGCAAAGATAGCCCCAACCGCGTAATTGGAAGCATCAGTAAACAGCATAAAGGGTTTACTATAATCAGGGTGGCGCAGGTTTGGTCGTTGCTGCAGAAGCTTTTTTAGCATTTCAAAAGCAGCTTGTTGTTCCGCTCCCCAATGGAAAGAGGTGGTTTTAACTAAAAGTCATATGAGGGGCTCACTGAGCTGAGAGAATTTGGGGATGAATTTATGGTAGTAACCCATCATGCCCAAAAACACCTGAATATCACGGAGGGTTTTGGGGGCAGGCATCTTGGATATTGCTTTGACCTTGTCTTTGAGAGGCTAGATCCCATCTGAGGAGATGGCGTGACCCAAAAAGTTCTTTTTATTTTGGAAGAATGCATATTTGAAAGGCTTCAGCTTAATGTGAGAGGCCCACAAACGTTGGAAAGCTTCCTTTAAATAGGAAATGTGCTCATTGAAGGTTCTGGAGAAGATGGTGATATCATCAGATATGCAATTATGAAAATATGCTTCAGATCCTGTAAGATGTGGTCTACGGCTCGCAGGAAAGATGCAGGCGTATTGCACAACCCTTGTGGTAGTCAGGCAGGCTGGAAGAGATCCTTTCTGAAGACAAGCACACACTTTTCATATCTTGCGGAGAAAGGTCCATTAGGCTTTGTCCATTAGCCAAGTTCATGGCAGAAAAGAACTTGGACCCAGAGAGTTGGGCCAGAGCGTCATTTATTTGCAGAATTAGGTAGCCGTCCTTCTTGGTGAGGTTATTCAGATTGCAGTAGTCCATAACTATTGATGTCCACCATTCTTATTTTTTATGAGAAATAGTGGAGAAGACTAGGGAATTTGAGAAGGCACCAGTAGCCCCGCGTCCAATAAATGTTTAGGCTACGTCCTTATCTGGTTCTACTCAACTTTTGTTTTTTAATAAGGCTTGGATTAAATAGGCTTGACATCACCTTCATCAATGGTGTCACCAGCACTTCATATGCCATAGTCAGTATCGAATTTGGAGAAAATAATACTTATGACTCCAGTAAGGAGTGAACTTTACTAAGATCAGCGAGATTTAGACCATCAGAAATCTGAACATTGGGCAAATGGCATATCATTTTGTCAGTGAGTAGTCCCATATCTATCATAGACCCAATATAATGGAATTGGTGGATGTCTCTAATTGGAATCAACAAGGCTTTTCCAACCTCCTGATGCTCCTTTACGACCATATCCTTATTAGTAAGATTACCCAGCAGAAGATTAATAGGTCGCTGGTAGGCAGAGTCTAGGATACCTGGCAACACCCAAGGTTCCAAAGGGCTTATTACATCAATGCTTGTTAAGTGCAGAAGGCAGTTGTGGGGGATTTGCATAATAATTTTGGTGTCTATCACCTTTTGTTCACCCGCTTTAACTACTACCTCCTCTGAAGCATACAATGTAATGCCCTCTGAACCATCCACAGATTCATGCAGCTTTTCTGTGTTTCTTCCTGATGTGGTATAAGTAAGGGTGAGGGCGGAAGAAGGATACTCAACTATGCATGTATATTCCTTCTTTTTAGGATCATCGTTTGTGAAGACTAGGGGAACCTCATAATTTAGAAGGTAGAGAAATCCCTGTTTCATATTGATGATTCTACCGTACTCAATCATAAATTTCGTTCCAATATGTAGGTCTTATGCTTCATTGGTTAATGCTACGACGAGGGAATCCAATAGAGCTTCCCAATACGTATGGGTAAAGAAGAGTAGGATCCAATAGTTCACGTATTGTTAGGCCCGGCAGTTCCAAACTATTGTGAATAGTTTAAATAGGGAGCTAACTTAATTTTGTTGATGAGCTTTGATGAGACTACGTTCACTGGTGCACCAATATCAAAAATGCTAGAATGCGCACTTTATTAATGACATCCTCTATCTTCGTTATTGTGTTACCAAAATAGGGGAGAGCGAGAACCTCCTTTAACCGGATAGTGGAGGCAAGGCGTTGAGCCAAAAAAGGATATTTGTCTTTAATATATTGAAGGGCATGAGCCTGCTGGGTGGATCGGATCACTGTCCCAATAAATCTGTCCACATCATTAGCAGTGTAAATCACTTCTGAAAACCTCAATAACTGTTGAAGATAAGTTTTCATGGGACTATGGCTGTATTAATTCATTCAGGCCTCAAACTATCTGGAACCTTCACCTCCATTAGAGCTCCCAAAACACAATACCCTGAATCTTCACCACCCCATTCTAACTCATCATCATAGGGATTGTCAATAACCTCAACGAGTTCTAAAAGGAGGCTTAGAAACTGGCTTAATCTCCTCACAGGGGAGGGCTTTTCGCTCTCATCTACCCTTTTGAATTTTAAAGAGAGCATCGTGGCTGTACCAACTTTTGGGGGAGGCGTTGGAAGTGTAATGGCTTTAACTTTTGCCATAGAAGTCACCAGCTTGTGTTTCCCCATAACAGCAGGTTTTGAACTAGGGCCAGCCTGAGTTGAGGCTGAGGGGGATTGAGGCAGCGGCTTAAGTGGGTGTTATAATTTAGTCACCTTAGTAGACTGCTAAGCAAGAAGGGATCCAGGAAAAGTGATAATTGACTTCACCTTTGAGCTTTTGAAGATGAAGCTGAAGGAGAGCGCTGCCCCATAACTGCCAATATCTACTGGCTATCCTCACATGTTGGAGGAGTATTTTGGCACAGTAGATCTTCGAAAATGGTGTTTCAGAGGGATACAGCCATATCATAGGCTGATGGATCAGAGATAGTCCCGCTTTAGAGCTTTTTGAAGAAGGTCAGGTTCATAAAGGTCAGCGACTGCTATAAATGCCTCTTTGATATCCCATAGAGTTTAGAAAGGTGTGCTTGACTGCGGAGATATGCATTGCAAAAGGGGATAAGACGCCAGCTAGCCACTATACAGAAATGGCATCATCTAGAGGAGCAGTTTGGCCGCCAACAGAGGTTGAGCTTTGTTATAAAATCAGATGGTATCGTTAGGATCTGCCATATTGTTCATACAGGTCAAACTCACTGAGCAACAGACAGACAATGTGGGGATCGCCAGTCCTTTGGACACACGTGAAAATATACTAAAAATAGGAGCAATTGCCCCAATTGACTCTTTTATTTACTTTAATAAATACAGTGACCTTTCGCTGTCCCCCTCTCTTCCTACTATTAACAACATCCCTTCTCTCAGTCGCCTATCTCACTTATATACAGCAGCTTTGGATGATACTGCTCCATTACTTAGGCTATTTTATTCCGCTGATTCTCCTCTAATTTGGCTTGTTATTCTCTAAATCTCTATCACCCTAATTGTAGGTGACTTACTTCATACTTGTCAAATGTTGACATCGCCTTATCACCTTATCGCCTTATTTAGAGGTGATCCAATAATAACCCATCAAATCCAATATCGCCTTGTCTTGAGTCACATGAATAATTGTAACTGATATTATGTTTGGCGAATTCTTCCCAAACTTCCCAAGCTGTCTCACAATTATCATCCAGTCATATTAGAGTCATGACATTACCTCCTCATTGACTGGATGATAAGGCTCCTATTGTTTGTATAGTCAGAGTAACTTTGCATGCACTCAGTATATGATCTGACCACTTGCGAGGTCCTTGTTGGTATACACGTCAACCCCAGTTTTCTCTATGACTTTGAGTGGACCAATCCAAATACTGACCAGCTTGTGTTTCTGCATGAACCCATGTTGGTCATGGAAGAGTGCCATATCGGTTTCCTTAAACTGCACCAACCTACTACAACGTACCTAATTGGCAGCCTGATTCCTAATCTTCTTAGCTAAGTTGAAGGAATATGCCTCAGTTTGCAATTTGATCAGAGTGTTTGAAAGGTTAATCAAATAACAGTGGGGTTCCATTCTGCTGGTGTCTTCTACACATGAATAAAGTAACGCTGGAAGAGTCAGGTGTTGGCCATATAGTAGTGTGAAGGGACTCTTCCTCATGGCAGAATGGTAGCTAATGTTATAGGCAAACATGATAGTGGAAAGGAGAGAGCTCCAATCGGAAGGTTGATCTGTTACTAATTTTCACAGTATGTTCACTAGAGTCCCATTCACCCATTCGACCATGTCATTGGATTCGTGGTGGTATGGGGTCATAAGAACCCCACAGATTCCCATAAGCTCGTTCAGTTTGGGGAGGATGTGCGAGGTGATGTTAGTTCCATTATCAGTGAGAATAAACTTAGGGCATCTGTGTCACTGAATAATGCATTCCATCACGAACTTGGACACTGTAACTGCCCCAAATCTTGTATCACCCTCGTTTTGACCCACTGGGTCAAGTGGTTGATAGCCACAAGAATGTACTTACACTGGTTGGCTCTTGTTGGGAAAGGGACCAACGACATCAAGGGAAACTATGTGCCAAGAAAAATGTGGCTTCACTACCCAGTATGAAGTCTTACGGCGGAATGGTTTCTCCACTTGGAACTGATGGCAACAGGAAATAGTTTTGAGCACATTGAAGCTCATGCTTTCCCAATAGTATTGAGGGCACAACAACTACATTTTCTTCCATACCCCACCATGTCTAAATGCCTTGTGGGCGCTCATAATGATTCCCAGCTGTGCTGAGGGTCATGGAAAATTCACCATAGAATTGCTGATCCGCTTGTACAGTTCCCTACTCCATCAGAAGATATTGTTCACATTTCGTTTAATGATTTTATCACTTGGGGAAGTTTGTTGTCATATTTTCCACGGAGCATCTTATCATACATCATGTCGCTGAAGTCCACCGTCACCGCAAAAGTATGCAATTGAGATAAACAGTCAGCGTTCTGATGCTTTACTACAGGCTAATGAAGGATCTCAAATTCATAAGCTTGCAGCTTAAGAGCCCATGAGCCAACCAGCCTTCAGGTTCTTTGAGGTTCTGCAACCAGCATAATGACGCGTGAGTTTATGACTTTAAACTTTACCCCATGCAAGTAGACTCTGAATTGCTTATATGCATAGATCACTGATAAGAACTCTTGCTTGGTCACAGTATTGCTATGCTCATGGCAGTTCAGACTTCAACTACAGTACACTACAGGATGTCACTCTCTCTCGTCATCTTTCTGAGAAAGTACTGCCCCAACAGCAGAAAGGGACGCATCCTTCTGAACGATAAACTCCAATCAAAGTTCAGATAGTGTAACACCAGTGCGCTGACCAACGTCATAAAAAGTGTATCAAAGCATATTGATGACGCTCCATCCATTCAAACACAGCGTCATTTTTTAACAACTCGAATAGTGGCCCCCCAATATAGCTAAAATTAGGGATAATGTGCTAGTAGCTACTAACCATTCCAAAAAATACCTGAATTTTGCATTTACTATTAGGTGTAGTCATTTTGCTGATGGCCTCAACCTTAGATGGCTGTGGTTTCAGCCTTTTAGATTCTACCATGAACCCCAGGTATTATAGTTGATCTCTGAAGAAGTTACATTTTTGAGGCTTAATTTTAATGTTCGCCTCATCCAGCTGGCGGAATACTGCTTCTAAATGATCAAGATGCTCAAAAAGGTTTGAAAGAAAACGTTAATTTTGTCAAAATATACAACGATGAATGACAGTTTCAGGTCACTAAGGATAGTATCCAAGCTCGCTGTTACGTAGCTGGGGCGTTGCACAGCCCTTGAGGCATCCACGTTGGTTGATAAAAGGCCTTTGGAGGTGATTACTGCGCTTTTTCCTGTTCTGCCACGGATAGCTTGATTTACTAGTAACCTGATATCAAGTCCATCCCTGAAAAATAATGGGCTCCCCCTAACCAATTCAAAGCATTGTCAATCCTTGGCAAAGGGTATGAGTCATTTTTTGTCATACTGTTGAGCTTCTGGTAGTCTATTACTATGTGGTTGGTGCCATCCTTCTTTTTTACAA
The DNA here is from genome assembly GCA_022478985.1 of Massospora cicadina. Classification (NCBI taxonomy): domain Eukaryota; kingdom Fungi; phylum Entomophthoromycota; class Entomophthoromycetes; order Entomophthorales; family Entomophthoraceae; genus Massospora; species Massospora cicadina. The sequence continues at coordinate 123,155 of JAKSZP010002867.1, read as the reverse complement.
TCAGAATGGGTGAAGCCCATGGGTTTTGGATGGTTCGAGAATCCCTTGCTAAAAAAACTTGTCAATTTCTTTAGTGACAACGTCTTCCACTGCCCTTGATCAGCGGATTGGCTGGGACCTTATAGGGGGATGATCTCCTGTGTCTACTTGATGGATCACCCCTGAGCACACCCTAAGTCATGATCATCAACAGCAAAAATCCCCTTGTACTTCTGAAATAAAGCTATTGCGTGGTCTTTTTACTCTTCCAACAGTCCTATTAAATTACTCCATGGTACCACCATTAGTATGCCAGTTGGTTCCTTGAATGGTAGGCCAAATTCGTCCAACCACCCAAAATCATGAACCTGAAGGACCTCATCTATTGAAATCAAATGTAAATATGCTACAATTTGGTGCCAGCGGATTTATATTAGTTTGCTCTGGAGGTTTGCTAACAAAATTTGTAATCTCCTCATGTCCCAGAAGTATAATCCCTGGAACCACATGCGGCTCAAACTGCATTTGATGATAGAGCCCAATGACTTCCCCATATAGACCACTAGGCACTTCCACCTCTATCTCGGTGTTCACTAAGACTTATTGTCCAGAAGAAATAGATATGGGCCCTGCAGCTCAAAGTTGTATCCCTTGATTTTTCATATATCTGCTGGGGAAGGGGCTGAGACTTGAGCTTTAGTCAGTGATAGCAAACTGCCATCACCCCATCACTATAGGCAAGGTTGATATGTCTCATATGCTCCAGATCCTCTGGTACTCTGCTAGCGGTGAAGTAAATTGGGATCCGCTGACCCAGAATGGCAAAGGTCTCCTCCGTCATATTAACGACAGCCCTGAAACAATTCAGGAAATTAGTTCTGATTAACAGGTCATAGTTTTTGTTTGGCAGCACAATCGCCAGAGCTACAATGACAATGGACCCAAAGTGCAGAGGTACTGCACTGTAAGCCCCCTCAGAGAAGGTGCTTACTGCTCCAGAAGTTCCGTACACCATTTAATGGTCCACATCAGGTTTTAACATCAACTTCGCCATCAATTTAGTGGAAACTATGTTGACTGGAGTACAAGTATCTATTATAGCACAAACCCTATTTTTGCTACAAATATATCACAGTACTTATGCTCAGAATAAGAAGAATATTGGCTGCTTAATACATGGACATTTACGAGATCTCTTTTTTCAAGAAAACTCATTATCCCCTCACCAACTTGAGGGTATTCTTTGACAATGACGTCTACTGGAAGGGCGACATTTACTCATTTCAAAGTTGGCGCATCCATGGCAGAATCAAGCTTGTCCAAGGAAGCTTGATCAAGCATTTGACTGGCATATAGCTTTGGTTGTTCTGGGGACTCTTCTTCCACCACCGCCTTGGCTTGAGCTTGTGTCACTACATTTACTCCTCCAACTGGCTGCTGATATAAAAGTCCATCATCGTACTGAGGGACTTCTGCAGTATACTACTATTGATTCAGGGATGTTTTGGGTTGGCATCACAAAGGTAGAGGGTCCCATCTCTACTCCACTCCATCTTTTCCCAGATAGTATTGGTCTTGGTTTATGTAGTTCACACAGCGGTTATGGCATAATTTTGCCAACTGACCAGGGCGGCCACATTCATAGCAGTTAACCCCATAAGAGCCACGTCTTTGATTGTCATAAGAGGGTCCATATCGGAAAGTTTGGGGTCATTTGGCTGTAACCAGGCCCAGGTCAGTAAGATGATTGTTGACATTTGGCATAGCTAGATCCTGGTTGGTAGCTGGATTGCTGACAGTTTTTGATTAGCCCATTGACACTGATCGAAATGTTAGGTATAATTCAGCCAAGGACAAGGAGCAGAGTTGTAGTAAGGCCAAGGATTACTAAATGGAGCTGGAGTCAGACAAGAAAAATCTCCTGAATAAGGGGGTGCAGTAGAGGCAGTAGTCTTCCATTCCATATTAGGCGGTGGGAAGTTACGAGGATGTGACACAAAAACTGTACAACCTTGAGTAAAGGTATGTTGTCATCCAGAAGCGGCGAAATGAAATTGTGAAGCTCTTAATATGGCTTCACCATGGAGGTTATGGCGATGCATATGTCAGCTTCCGCTAAGTACCCTGCCCCAATCAGCATGTGGCTTCTGTTGTGGATCAATCAGTGAACTCCAGGAGAGCCTCATTTCAGCGGAATCAGATCATTAATAATTCTGCTTTCCGCTGTGACATCTTTGAGGTACCCCCAAAAAAGCGAAGTACAGTACCCTTCACATCTTTATAGGTGACAGAGCTACTTGGGAGGTAACAGGTGACTTGATCAGCACTCCTGACATCCAATGCGGATATCAACAATTTAGCCTTCCGTCTATCAGATGCACCTTTTGCTGCAAATTCAAACTGTTTGAAGAAACTATGAATGTTCCCATTTTGATCAAACGCAGGTAACATATCAATATTAACCACCTCATCTAGTTCAAAGTTTTTTGGCCCATACTGAGGATTGGGTCAAGATCCAAAAAAAGTTTCCCAATGAGAAGCTGGACCAGCAGAAGTTGAAGGTCTGCCACTTCAGGGGTAGCGTGACCTTCTGCCATGGGCGGCACCACCATTACTTGAGGGAATTGGCACTCCAACTCATAGTCATATCCTGTATTACCATCCTGGGTGTAGTAGCTTCAGCCAGCGTCATATCCTTCCTCGTATGATGCCCCCTATTGATGGACATCCTCATCCCAGTGAGAAGACCAAGAGGCGCTGGTCAATTTTTGCTCTGCATACTGAAGCTGTTTTGTAGTATCATCCAACCAGTTGACAAGTTCCTTGTTTTGTTGTCCTAGAATTTGCATTTGGCTAAATGTGCTATTAAGCTGGTGCATGACAGCATTTCGTTCTTAAAGGAGTTCATCCTGTTTTTTTGAGCACCACGCTTAAGGTAAGTTTGAGTTCCTCATACCCAGCTGGCGCAGTGGTTCATGAAGATTCCCCAGTAACACAGGATGTGTAAGACATGGCTAGCGACTGAAGTTTTGTAGTACTTAGTGGCTGATCAATGGGCACCCTGTAATGAGCACCACTGGTATAAAATCAGATGGTATTGTTAGGATCTGCCATATTGTTCATACAGGTCAAACCCACTGAGCAACAGACAGACAAAGTGGGGATCACCAGTTTTTTGGACACACGTGAAAATAAACTAAAAATAGGAGCAATTGCCCCAATTGACTCTTTTATTTATTTTAATAAATACAGTGACCTTTCGGTGTCCCCCTCTCTTTCTACTATTAATTAACATCCCTTCTCTCAATCGCCCATCTCGCTTATATACAGCGGCTTTGGACAATATTGCTCTCATAGCTTGGACTATTCTATCCCGGTGATTCTCCTCAAATTCAACTTGTTGTTCTCTTTTCTCTATCGCCCTAATTGTAGGTGATTTACATAGTATAATTGAATATTGACATTGCCTTATTGCCTTATTGCTTTATTTAGAGGCAATCCAATAATAACCTGTTATATCTCAATATTGCCTCGTCTCAAGGCACTCAAATAATCGTAACTGATATCATGTTTAGCATATTATTCCCAATCTGCTCTAGCTGTCCCACAATTATCATCCAGCTATATTAGAATCGCAACTAGCTTTGTATATAATTGCTCAACAATTGAGGGGATTGATTCTCCCTCTTGCAGCTTAAGGCATATAAAGGCCTGTTTTTGCCATTGTAAACTCTGTTTTGAGCCAAACTCATCAACCAGTGCTTGTTTAACCTCCACCCAGGTTAAAAGTGTGGTCATTTGAGGAACCATGATCTCTTGAGTCATCTGACTTAAGCAAGGAAGGATTCAATTGGATTTTTGAAGGTCAGTCGTTCATTCTATTGCACATCTATAAACATAAAGGAAGGAATTGAAACTTCCCTCACCAGGTGTGTACCTGTCTCAGAATGGAGGCTTAAATATAAAAGGGGAGGACCCATTATTAGATTTTGATGGTTGACTTGAAAATAAACCCTTTTAGAAAACCATCAATGCTGATAGATTACTTCCATTGATAGATCCTTTGATTCTCCCAATTCATCTGCATAATTTGATAAATTAGATTCACCTCATAAACTGCTCTAATTGCGTCTGAGGTGCCCAATTATCATAGCTAATAATAAGGTATGATATTATTATATTATGGCTGATTATGGGTACACTTGGGTGCAAAGTGGTCCCATGGCATTAACTAAATTGCACTTCCTAAATTAGTACATTAATCTTAATGCACTAAGGCAGAAGTTGGGCTCAATTTAATGAAAGTGATAATTAAGCACTTAAACATAGATGTCCCAATTATGGGCATACTTAGTGCTATTGAGAGGCCTTCAAACGTCCCAAATTGGGGTGCGTCATCTTTTATGATCATATATTTTTTATTCCCATTTATTGTTAGATGTTGAGCTATGATGTAGCTCTAATTGGGAAGACTTTGATGTTGAGTTCAAAACCCAAAGGCATCCCGATTATGGGCGTAATTAGTGCTATTGAGAGGCCTGCAAACGTCCCAAATTGGGGTGCGTCATCTTTTATGATCATATATTTTTTATTCCCCATATATTATTAGATTTCAAGCTATGATGTAGCTCTAATCAGGAAGATTTTGATGTTGAGTTCAAAACCAAAAGTTGTCCCAATTATGAGAGTAAATTGCCTCCAATTGGGCTGAAACAATTGTTACTTTTAGTCAATGCATGGGCTGAATTGACTTGGGGATTTTTCATAATTAAAGCCATGACCAGCAGAGGATTGGCATAAGATGAATGAACTCATCTAATAGATGAGTTCAGCCAGGAGATGCCCAGGAGGTATATAGTACTGGCACCTGGCTGAATAATAAAACATCAATTAAATCAATTAATCATCATTTACTAGTTTATTGATCATTAATAACTATTGTCACTTAGTTTATTAATTATTATCCATCTGTCATCTGTCAGATATTCATATCTGTTGCCATTAATCTTTATTAGATAGTTGTGTGTGTTTATTCTTCCCTAAGAGAAGTACATAGTAGCCTGCCGGAGAAGTAGACCCAATTATAGAGGAACAATTTCCTGATTTTGTACAAATACAGAAGGTCTTGTATTTGTTGGTGCCAGTAGACTTAAGAACGGTGAGTATACTGGAGTTACTTGGCAGTTATTGAGGATTATTGGAGAATCTACTTCCTGATTACAAGCAGGAGTTTCATTTGAAAAGTGAGTTTATATCCTCAATTTCACTGTTAAATTATTTTAGCTTGCACCATCAGCTGAAAACTTAACATTTTGGTGCTCACTCAAAGAAAAAAAAACAGCTACCTTAATATGAATATGGACAACTAGCTTTCAGAATTTGCCCAAAAGTACAGTGACAATAAAATGGAAACAAGCAATGTTCATTTTATTGAACATTTTACCTCAAATTGTTCTGACAATGAAGAGGGGAACAGGTACTCTTTAGAGCTAATAGCGACTGGAACAGGCCCAACTTTACCTTCTAATCTGGCCAAGTTTACCCAGGCTAACATCAAGGAAATGCTGGAAACCCTGTTTCTAGGCTACCAGGTTGGTTCTTTACCAGTTGACATGAGCTTTAGTCTATTTTCTTACATGAAGGATCAAGCACTGAAGAATGAAATTTATCAAAAATTTAGAGAAGCCACCATGGCTGGTTTGGCCCAAAGACTTCAGGAGAGTCAGGCCAACACATATGAATTTTTAGTTTTTTTGTGCAACCATCTATTAAGCATGCTCAACGCATCTAAGCACGTCAAAATCTTGAACTTTCTCACATTCACCATATTAAGATGAGGAACGGTCAGCCCATGCTTGCTTATTAAAGAAGTTAGATATTTTCTTTGCAAAAGTGCGCAAAGCAATCATTTCAAACACTGGAGCTGCAGCAGAGGCCCATGGCTGAATTGATGAGTTGGTAACTCAACTTCATGAAGGTGTCCCGAAGGTAGCTACACAAGTGCTGAACAATTTGGGATTCTCAAGTCAGTTGAAACAGGATATCACCAACCACTGCATCAGACTTAAGACACAGTATAATTATGTTGCAGCCAATACAGAAACCTTCTCCAACAGGGTCAATATTTAAGAAAAACCTTTAGAGAGTTGGAGGAAAATTATGTCAAATTTGGAAAATTATATTCAAACAGAATTTTCAGCTACGCAGAGAGATATTGAAGCTTTAGCCCAGTTACCTCTTACTACAGTAGAACAACTGGATAATTCAGATATCAAGGCTGAATTAGCCAACGTATGGTCAAGTATTTCTGAACTTTGTACTTCCAATACAATTTTATTTAAATGAGAAAATCAATATGGAGAGACGACTGGCACTTGGTAGAACAAGGATGTTGAGAATGTCAGAAGAAATTAAGGCACTTTTGGCCCGAGTGACGTTAGCTGAAGCAGATCTCTCTCAAGCCAACAAGGAAATCGAGTATCTTAAGACTAATAGTTGCAAACGTGCAACCAGTCTGGGGGGTGGGGAGGTTGATGAAGCAGCTCTAAAGGCATGCCAAAATGCACTTAAGAAGCCACATCAGTCCCAATTTCAGAAAACAGAGTTGAGCAATTTGGATGATTATCATGAGGCAGATGAAGATTATGGGACGGATGTATCAAATACACGAACCATTCTACAAGTTCTTACTTCTATGCCTACCCCAAGTCATTCACAGCATCCAATTCTTCCCAAAGGTTCCCCAAGTTGGGCAAACTTAAGATGAGAAACTGCCTCTCCAATTAGGGACTCAGGCAGAGATAACTTCAAGCCACTTAACTTGCCAAAATTTGATGAAGATGGTAATGTATACTCATTCTTGAAGCTGTTCAAGAAGGCTAAGCGGGGAGCATCTGATCATGCAAAGGTGACAGCGCTTATCAATTGTCTGGACTCACACAGTGTAGACCTAGTAATGCCCTACTTAGGGGAAGATTGGTCTTATAATGAGGCCTGACAGGCCATCATTAAGGAATTCAGTGGGCCCAAAAAGCTGTCGACATGAAAGACAGAACTCTTAAATATTGAGTTTAGACCTAATGAGTCTATCAAAGAGTTTGCCAATCGATTTTACCATGAAGCTCAAGTAATCCTTGGATCAAACATTATGACCGAATATGGTGCATTAATCGCCATGGAACATGCTGTACAGCCATATTGTGATTTGGAATGAGTAATGATTCATGCTTTTAATTATGATATGGAAACAAATAGACTTGTAGACTATTTATGCCGTTGTGCAAGAAGCTTTGATGCTCCAAATTGGCCAAACAATCCACAACGGGTATGCCCTCAAAATAAAATTAGTAATATGAGCCACAGTCAAGAAAGAAATGGGAATCTCAAGGAGCAGAAACCTGACCGTCCCAAATCTAGTGCTAACACTTGTCATCATTGTGGTAGAAAAGGGCACATCACCAGCAAGTGTTATACCTGAATAGATGAGAAAACAGGAGTTAATGTGGCTTACAAAGTTGAAAAGGGCACATATTTGGGAAAAGGGCAGGTGGAGTAGAGGCGGAATGCTCTACTACCACCCATCATGCTGAAAACATTCCTCCCAATCCTGACAAATTTTTTGTGTCTGATTCGATTGGCAAAGATTCATTACATCATATTATGGCTGACGATGTATATATGGCTACAACTAGATCTCAAAAAGGCCAAAAATCAGGTGAGGCCTCAGAAGAGGCCCAAATAGAGGTGGCCAAACCATATGCCAAGCAAATTATGGACCATGGCCTTGATCCTCACACTACCCACTCTTGTGACCTGCCCTCCCTAAAAGATGTACAGGTCGTAATCCCTATGCAGACTCTGGCAGAAAACTTCCCTGAAATATGTTCTTGCCTCAAATCACACTTGGAGTCGGGAAACTCTGAATCTATTCACTTAATAAACACCTCTGAACCATACTCTGAGTGTACCTATGCCAATATTGCTGTCAATAAGGTCCATGTTCAGGCCATTATTGATAGTGGAGCCCCTTTAGATATTGTCAGCACTAAGTTGGTGAAGAAGTTGGGAATAGCCCCAGATGTTACCCATGATCAAGAATATGGCACTGCAGGAACACATACCACCAGAGCTCTTGGGGCATATAGTGCCTTGCCTATAAGATTTGGGTCTATAGTAGTGTCCACTCCAGCTATAGTCTTGCTGATTCAGAACTATGAGGTCCTTATTGGCACTGATTTTATGAGAAGATATAGAGTGGTCACTAGCCATAAGGATGATACCTTAACTATTTTGAACCAAACTATCCCAATTTATTATACAAAAAAACGTGAATTTGGGACTAAAGAAGCCTAATTTGTTCATTAATCTGGCCTATCAAGATGGAATAATCCCTATCAAATACCATAAATCAAAGCATCATGTCAAGGCCTTGCCAACGCAAATCCATGAGTCTAAGGGAATACCCTTCCGAGCAAATAAGTAGCTAACTATGAACTCAGGAATGCAGGCAGTAGTCCCAACAGGGCTAACAATTCAAATTCCAGAAGGACTTTATGGCGAAGTTTTTCACCCGTGGTCCCAAACTTGACTTGAACCTAATATGGCGCCTGGAATAATTATTCCTGGACATCAAGAAATTAGCGTCCTCGGTGCAAACATGCAGAATCGGCCAATCTTCATCAAAAGGCACCAGGTGGCTGCCTATCTCCATTTGATCCCCATAACAGAGATTGAATCTTTCCATGATTTTGGAACCCTGGATGAGCTAGGGCTTCCTGATGATGAGTTGAAATATGTGCATAATGTCCTAACTGTGGCCGATTTAGGGGAACTAAATGATCAGGAAAAGGACCAAGTTCAGGGATTTGAGAAATACCATGAAATATTTGCTAAGGATGATTTTGACCTTGGATGTGCGAGAGGAGTGATCCATATGATAGATACTGGGGGACCATTTACCTATCCAATTGAGGCCAATTAGACGTTCAAAAACTGATGAAGAAGTTGTATTGAAGGAAATTAAAGAACTTCTCGATTGTGGCATGTTGATGCCATCCAAGAGTCCATGGGCTGCTCTGATTCTCATTGTAAAAAAGAAAGATGGGAGCAACTGGGTTGTTATTGACTACCAGAAGCTTAATAACATTACCAAAAAGGATTCCTATCCTCTTCCGCGAATTGACAATGCCCTAGACAGGCTTGGAGGTGCAAAGTTCTTCTCAGCGATGTATTTAATTAGTGGTTACTGGCAAATTGATCTGCCTGAAGCTGAGCGAGAAAAGTGCGCCATTATTACCCAAGAGGGGTTATTTCAACCAACAAGGATGCCCCAAGGACTCTGCAATGCTCCAGCAACCTTCCAGAGAGCTATGGACACCATACTGGGTGATCTTAAATTGTCATTTGTACTAGTATACCTAGATGATACAAATGTATTCAGTCGTACCTTTGATGAACATCTGGAACACCTGGAAGAGGTTTTCAAGAGGTTAGCAGCTGCAAACTTGAAGATCAAGCCCAGGAAGTGTCAATTCTTTAAGGACCAGCTGGAATACCTTGGGTTTGTAATTAATAAGGAAGGTCTTCGGCCACAATCAGCCAAATTGGAAGCAATATCTAAGATGAAGAGGCCCAAATCAAAGCGAGATATTCTTTTATTTTTGGGCATGATTGGGTATTGTTGCCAATTTATTGCTGACTTTGCTCAAATTGGAGAACCTTTATTTTATCTACTTAAAGATAAGGTCTCTTTTAAAAGGAATTTGCCCTGCCAGGAGGCATTTGACCAGCTTCATTTGGCCCTAATAGTTGCATCAGTATTGCGCTATCCTGACTTTGACTGAGAATTTATTGTTCAGACTGATGCGTCATTAACAGCAATTGGAGCCGTTTTGTCCCAAGTCGGAGAAGATGGTGAAGAGCACCCAGTAGCTTATGCTAGTCGGACCCTAAATGCCCATGAAAGAAATTATACTGTAACAGAAAGAGAGTGTTTGGCTGTTATATATGCCTATAAACAGTTCCGAGTATATCTTCATGGAGTGCATTTCACCGTGGTTACTGATCATGCATCCCTAAGCTGGCTTAACAATTTAAAGGAGCCAGAATGACTTTTGGCTCGCTGGGCACTTAATTTGCAGGCTTATGACTATACCATTAAGCACTGGGCTGGTGCTAAGCATCGTGAATGCTGATTGTTTGTCCCGTCTGCCCATCATAGCAACCCTCTGCCAGCTGGCGGATGCCTTATTCCAGAAGATGGTTAATGGAACTTTTGCTGATGAGCCCAAACAAGTGCAGAAAATTCTCTCCGAATTAAGAAAGGATACCCAGACTGAAAAAGGAGTCTTATTCAAAGTGATTGATGGAAAGAAATATATATTTCCACATCCCTTGGCTTGAGCATATCTAATTTTGGCTGCTCATAAGGCTACTGGCCATGGAGGCTTTAAGAAAACAAAGGAGCAGCTTAAGCAAAATCACTATTGGTGTTCGATGCATTTTGACATCCATGAAACTTTGAGCTGTTCATCTAGTACTAAAAAAAGAAACTTTGAGCTGTTGCCAAGAGTGTCAAGGGAAAAACCCTTCCAAAAAGCTACTTCATACCAGCTTGTTTGGCCCAAATTTGCTTGGCACACTATATCTATAGATGTGGTTGGACCCCTCCAATTAGCAATGTAAAAGCCAAATATATTATTGTGGCAGTTGATCACTTAACAAAATGGGTCAAAGCCAGGGCTATTCGGGACTTAGGAGCCTCAACGACTGCTAAGTTTATCTTGGAGCTAGTTATTCATCAGCACGGATTTCCTCGATTTATATTAACAGATAATGTCACAAATTTTACTGTGGTTATTCTTCAGAAGCTTAATGAATTAATGGGGGTGCGTGGTGCTCTGTCAACTCCATACCACCCAGAGACAAATGGTACAGTAGAACGAGTTAATGGAACACTTGTCAATATCCTAAGGAAGCTGACTTTTCAGAAGCCCTCCAAATGGAGCACATTCCTCAGTTCAGCCATTTTTGCCTACATCTCTTACCATTCAGCCACAAAGATGTCTCCATTCCAACTTCTGTATGGGAAGCATCCAGCCTTACCACCATTATTGTATTCTTTATTACAAGATCCCCAGGAATTGAGCTATTCTCAGTATGTCAAGAGGCTTGCAGAGACCTTAATTAAGCTGCAAGCTCAGGATTTTGATAATAACTTCGAACTTCATAAGGCCTGACATGAAAAAGATCAAAAAAATCCGATATAATCTGCCCAAATTCGCTGTGGGTGAAGAAGTATTAGTTTGTGATACCCATGGTTCAGGCCAAATTCACAAGTTAAATCGCATTTGGGTTGGTCCATTCGAAGTTATTGAGAAGGCCTCAAACTTTTCTTACACTATTAAGGAGAAAAATTTGGGTCATGTATATAATCGAGTCCATGCTAAATTCCTAAGGAAGTTTAAAAAGCAGCCCAATTAGAAGAGAGGAATTTTAATGTAAGCATATATAATTAATTGAAACTGATAGCTATGAGAAAGATTAATAATAAAAAGAAAAAAATAATATATAATAATGCAAAAAATTTTATCATCTATATACATAGTAAAAAAAGAGAATAAGATTTTGTATCTCAAGTAATAAGAAAACTATAAATTTTAATAAATAAAATGACTTTTATTCCTCAGCTTTGAGGGGGGAGGCAACTCAGAACCTGAACTTTCATCTTTGCGCACCAATTTGGCCCAGTCTAGTTGCTGGGCAACAAGAAAAAAAGGGCCATAATAGAATAGAGCCATATGCACCACACACTCGTTGAAGATGACTCCCAGCGAACAATGGGGAGAGGAGGCACAAACCCATTCATAGTTACCCAATCGAGACTGCAATTGGGCAGGAAACATGCGCCCAAGAGAAGACAGTCAACTAGGAAATCAGTTTAATACTGATAAATTTCTGGGGTCAACAATCTAATATGATAAACCTAGGTTTTCCACCACTCAATTAGAGGGGGGACATGCAACAAATGACCTGAAGGCATCCAGTTGGGGAAAAGGCATAAGATGGCCAACTATGGCCATCCTGGGAAGGTATTCATCAGCGTTATCCTGATGAAGGGCCTCAAAAGCTGCCCAAACAGCTGAGAAAAAATGAATATCTTGAATGTCATGGGTATTCAAACCCAAAGAGGAAGCAAAATTGGGCCAATTCTCAAGTGGCTCAGACCAGGAACCAAGGACCTTAGCCAAAAAACTGTTAACCTGAACAAACTCTTGAGGTCAAACAGAGGTATCTTCAGCCAACAAAAGATGAACAGGGCTATAAAGATGATCATATTCAGCCCAAGTTTTGCTGAGCAGTTGGCCTTGATGAAAATAGTTGGCTGACCCCATCAGTGCACTGTAGTTTTGGACCATTGGGAAATAGTTGAGTACAAAGAGAAACTCCGCCAGAAGATTGCCATCTTGATAAACTAGCTGGAACAAAAAGGTTGGCTCTCTCAGATCAAAAGAGCAGCTGAAGTTGTCTGCTGTGACAGTTGTGGAAGCATGAGACCTGAGCTCATACCCTATTGATCCTCGGGTAGGATCCACAACTTGGACAACTTCCTCCTCAATAATGGTTTTGGGCTGAGTTGATGTCATGACAGTTGGCACAGGAAAAAGCTGGCCCAACTCTGCAGCCTGGAGTGAGCCCAAAAACAAATTCATATGCATGGTTCTGGGCAGATGAGTAAACTGATGCTGCTGTTCAGGCTTGAGGGAATTGACAAAATTGTGGTACACAGAGGATGAGCTGTTTTCAGACATTAAAAATGAATTTGGGAAAATTCAGGGTTTATATTCAGTCAAGTGGGAAGAAACGTTAGATTTTGATGGTTGACTTGAAAATAAACCCTTTTAGAAAACCATCAATGCTGATAGATTACTTCCATTGATAGATCCTTTGATTCTCCCAATTCATCTGCATAATTTGATAAATCAGATTCACCTCATAACTGCTCTAATTGCGTCTGAGGTGCCCAATTATCATAGCTAATAATAGCTATGATGTTATTATATTATGGCTGATTATGGGTACACTTGGGTGCAAAGTGGTCCCATGGCATTAACTAAATTGCACTTCCTAAATTAGTACATTAATCTTAATGCACTAAGGCAGAAGTTGGGTTCAATTTAATGTAAGCGATAATTAAGCACTTAACCATAGATGTCCCAATTATGGGTGTACTTAGTGCTAGTGAGAGGCCTGCCAACGTTCTGAATTGGGGTGTGTCATCTTTTATGATCATATATTTTTTATTCCCCATTTATTGTTAGATGTTGAGTTATGATGTAGCTCTAATTGGGAAGATTTTGATGTTGAGTTTAAAACCCAAAGGCATCCCGATTATGGGCGTAATTAGTGCTATTGAGAGGCCTACTGATATCCAAAATTGGGGTGCATCATCTTTTATGATCATATATTATTATTCCCCATTTATTGTTAGATGTCAAGTTATGACATAGCTCTAATTGGGAAGATTTTGATGTTGAGTTCAAAACCCAAAGTCATCCTGATTATGAGAGTAAATTGCCTCCAATTGGGCTGAAACAATTGTTTTTTTAGTCAATTCATGGGCTGAATTGACTTGGGGATTTTTCATAATTATTGCCATGACCAGCAGAGGATTGGCATAAAATGAATGAACTCATCTAATAGATGAGTTTGGCCAGGAGATGCCTGAGAGGTATATAATACCAGCGCCTGGCTGATTTCAAAACATCAATTAAATCAATTAATCATCATTTACTAGTTTATTGATCATTAATAACTATTGTCACTTAGTTTATTAATTATTATCCATCTGTCATCTGTCAGATATTCATATCTGTTGCCATTAATCTTTATTAGATAGTTGTGTGTGTTTATTCTTACCTAAGAGAAGTACATAGTAGCCTGCCAGAGAAGTAGACCCAATTATAGAGGAACAATTTCCTGATTTTGTACAAAGACAGAAGGTCTTGTATTTGTTAGTGCAGTAGACTTAAGAATGGTGAGTATACTGGAGTTACTTGGCTGTTATCAAGGATTATTGGAGAATATACTTCCTGATTACAAGCAGGAGTTTCAGTTGAAAAGCGAGTTTATATTCTCAATTTCACTGATAAGTTATTTTAGCTTGCACCATCAGCTGAAAACTTAACACTCATAAGGGCCTTGGGAAGAGTGCTACTCAAGACTTTTGGAGAGAGACAAAGCGCTGGCTAGTTGGTTCTCTAATGCCATTAGCCTTGGTTCCAAAATAGTAGTCATTTTGGTGGTATACAGGTACCTTTTGTAGTAAGAACCACTTGTTAATTTTGGGTGCAGGAGTTTCTTGCTCAGTGCTTATTCCACCAAAATCCAACAATGGGGGATTGATACCACAACTATAATTAAAAAACTAATCTTCAAAAACTTAGGATATTAAGGTTTTTATAGTTTTACTAAGCTCAGCTAAGGATAAGGAAAAAAAAACCCTCTCAATCTTAAACCATTCAGTATTTAACTTTATTGAGTGTTGAGGAAAATTCAATAATAAGTTTGGAATAGCTTAGACTAATCTGAAATAGCAAATATAGGAAGTTAGACTATCAAAGCTCAGAAAACTCGCTTCACTTAGAATGAACAATAAATGGGGAATTAGTTTGGGGCAAGATTTAACTGTGGAGTAATGACTTAATATATTTTAGCCAATCCCCATTAGCTAAAATTCTTGCACCTTGGGGGACCCTCCACGCCTATAAAAGGGGGTGGTCCCCACGTTGGTGCTTAAATGGACCTGGTTTCAGCTAGGGTGTACCATCTGATGGACATCCTAGGATCCGCCATGTGGTCAGAGTAATCCAACTGCTCAATCTTGTTTTTAATGCCCATTTAGTATTCAAATTGTGTTACCCCGATTTGTGGGGTTCCACCAATGATTGGTCAGGGTCTTTTGGCCAATATTTAATTTTCTAAATCGATCATATCTTTCAGGTGGACAGCAAGTAAGAATTAGTTTGGCCTGCCAGCCCAGATGCCAGAGCATCTGAACAGCAAACCAGAATGCCTGAGGCACTACTGCTGGTATGAAGAATATGGAACCTGAAAAGAGTTCCACCAATATCTGCTGGTGATTCAGAATTTCATATAGGCACAAAATAAAGTACCAGATTTACACAGCCGTTAACCCTGAGGGGTACAAGAATGTCAGCAGATAAGGCGGCTTAATTTAACATGTAAAAACTAATTTTTGGGAAGAATTTTTAAGTAAATTTGGGAAAGAAAAATTGACCAACAATTTTCTCAGTGCAATGTGACTGATTATACAGTAGTCAATTTGGGGGAAACAAAGCTGGGATCAGGTCCCTCAAATTCAACATAACTGGCAAACTATTTGGGAATGAGCAGGTTAGTTCCTTGGGAACCGTCATCACAAAATTTGGTGGCAGGCTGAGTCGCTGTTGGTTTGACCTTGAACGCCTGAACCAAGACTCAACTAAATTTCTGACAGTTGGCGCAATGGCGTTTAGCATGACAATTGGTGGGAATCTCTCAAGGCCACCCCACATAGGGGTGGGCCCATTTGGTTGGGAACAGGTTTGGGACAACCAACCTGCCCATGCTTGGTAACTGGGTCATTCGTTCAATCAATGGCATTGCATCAGGCGCAACACCTGATTTGTTAGCAGGAAGCTGCCCATCGGGGGTGATGCCTGATGGATTTGGGAGGGGAGAGATTTTTCCGATCATCATGTTAATTGAATCAAAACCGTCAGTCATTCCAGCCAATAGATCAGTCTTCATACCTTTTTGACCATTTAAAATATGAGCATCAGGCGGATTGCCCCTCAAATTAGTTATGATCAATTTTATTTCAGTGATCTTAGTGCAGATTTCACTGATTCCTCATAACAGTTCTGCCAAGGTTAGTGTGGGTACTGGGAATGGGATCTGAGGTGGGAGAGCTGTTACCCAGCGCTCATCTACTATGTGAGCGAGATTGCTCTGAGTAATGAGGGGTACAGCCATCCTCTTCAGTGCCTTTTTACTCAGAAATGGGAAAATGGCCTGATCAACAAGGGGATGTTCCCTGGGACTTACATTACCCTTTCCTTTTCCCAAAGGAAGGACCCCACCACTGGGGAACTGCACGAGAGCCACATTCTTGTGCGCCTTGGGTAATTTGATTGCCATAATAGTCGCGACTTTTTAGGGGGGACAGGGAGCTTTGGGGTGGGATAAATGGAACGCATCAACCATGTCCATGCAATTCGCACAATCGCGTGCCTTGACCCAGCTATTTTCATAGGCTGGATACCCTTTCCAGGCCACAAGATATTGTACAGAACGACAGGATTTCCAGGATGTCAGGATAGCTTCTACCTCAGTCTCCTCTTCATTATTAATGATAATAGGTTCTTTTCCGTGGGAATTGCACCCATGAAGGGTGACAGCTGTGAAATATGGAAAACAGGATGCTGCTTCCAATGCGCAGGGAGCTTCAGTTAAAACGCCCCATTAACCAATACCTCCTCAAACAAATGGGGTCCCAAGCGTTTGCTGGTGAATTTGTGGGAAGGGGCCTGTATTTTCAATTGACAGGTGTCAAGCATAACATAAGAGCCCTTTGTAAACTCGTGACCTGGAAGATGCTTCCAATCTGCAAACCACTTATAGTCATCTATAGCTTTGGTGAGGTGTTCCCGCACTAAGCATTGAGTTGATCTAATATGAGCAGCGTGGTCTGTGGCAGCTTGAACCTCTGGCTGCAAGCACGGTATAACCAAAAATGAAGGATTATAACCAACGTTGCTTTGTAAGGGGAAAACCCCGTGGACATGTGGGTGCCATTATTGTATGTGAATTGGGTGAGGGGAGATCATCGGCCTAAGTATCTTGCGCAGCTGTAGCATAGCAACGCAGGTACTGTTCAAGAACTTGATTGACCCGCTTGGTCTAGCCATCAGACTGGGGATGATACGCCATGGAGCGACAGGGGGATATTTTAGGGATAGATAGGAGTTCACTCCAAAACTGCATGGTGAACTGGGAACCACAGTCGCTGATGATTTCCTGGGGGAGACAAACATTGAAAGCACATGTCATACAAAAAGGTGGGCAGTTTCTTTGGACATAATTGCGGAAATTCAGGGGATAAAAAGTAAGAATTTTGTAAAGCGATCCACCACTACTATCACCGCTGTGAACCTGTTAAAGCAGGGGAGCCCGACAATAAAATCCATGGACCCTCCGCCTGCTGTAAGGGGTGCAGGAGGCCATTTTTGACAGAGCAATCTGACTTGACCCTGGCACAAGTAACACAATCAGCATCCAGCCTAGAACTTCTTTTGTCAAACCTGCCCAATTGTAGGTCCATTTGATCAAATTAATGCATTTTTTAGAACCAGGGTGACCAACCATGGGGGGTCATGATGGGCGTGAAATACCTCATTTCAGAAAGAGGGGGAACCCAAACGCGAGATCTAAAATAAATAAGACCCTCCTTCAGAGAATATAGGGAGTGTTTATGCTTCTGGTGAGATAACTGCTCAATCAACTCCACGCCCTCAGGGCAGGCCATTTGACTGGCTAAGACCTGAGCAACTAATGGAGTGTCAGGGGACAGAGTGATGGAAGAAATGACAGGGGGAACAATTGACAAGATTTGGGTGGAAGGAATCACAGTAACGAGGTCCAATTCCTCTGGATCCATTAAGCGTGGGTGGGGCTGTGGCTGAGAAAATTGGGAAGTATATTTTGTGCCCCTTTTATGAATTCATATTTAAAATTGAAACTGCACAGGTCCCAGTAGGTTTAGGCTTGCTGGTGTGCCAATTTTTGGGGTTTATGATTGTACAACAGGGCCTGGTGATCTGTGCAAACCATTAATTCATGTCGAGCACCCTGTAACAGGTACCTCCAATGAGTAAGGCCCATGCAACAGTTTCCAACTCTTTGTTATAAATAGGCCAAGACTGCTATGTGGAGGTAAACTTTTGGGAAGAGTAGGTGACGGGTGTTCCAAACCATCGTGCTCCTGGAGCAACAATGCTCTGACAGCTACTGATGACGCATTGCATGCAACAATATATGGCTTTGTGGGATTGGCATGTTTTAAAATGGGAGGGGATACAAACATTTCTTTAATCAATTCAAACGCCTGTTGGCATTCGTCCATCCAACAAAAAGGTATGTTTTTCCCTATGAGTGGGTGGAGTGGGGCAGTGAGCTGAGAGAGTGCGGGGGAGAACTTTTAAAAGAAAATGATGGTTCCCAAGAAACTCCATAGTTGTTTCTGGGTAGTCAGAGTTGGTCATTCCCGGATAGCATCCAACTTATTGGGAGGGATTGCAACACCATCTTTAAGAACCAGAGTTCTGAGGAAAGTGACCTCCTCCTTATAAAACTCACACTTGGACGGTTTGAGGAACAACCCTGCCTTATGCAAGGCGACCACCACTGCTTCCAAGTAAATAGTGTGTTGTTCAAGAGTCAGGGAGTGAACCAGAATATCATCAATGTATGCAACAGCACAGGTAAAGCGGAGGTCACCCAGTACATTATCAATCATCCCTTGAAACATAGCGGGAGCATTCTTCAGCCTGAAAGGCATTACCTGAAATTGGAAAATGTCGCGCTTCGTCATATTGCTGTTAACTATTCCTGCCCTTCCATTACCCAAATTTGATTGAAAGCGTCACCAGATCCAGCTTATAGGACACACGGGATTTGGCGATTGCCTGACTAATTGTCTGCTACAGAGGCAATGGGTAGGGATCAGTAACTTTTATTTTATTCAAATGGCCATAATCCATGCAGAGACGGAGAGAACCATCCACTTTTATGGCGAAGACGATGGGGGAGGTTATGGGTGAGGTTTCCTTGAACAGCCAACTTTTTTTCACCTTATTGTCCAACCAGGTATTGAGTGCAACTTCTTCCTCCGCTGTATGGGGACACAGCGGACAGTTGATGTTCACCAACTCCATGGTTGTTCAAAACCCACAATCATAACTGGTGTGTTTAGGCAGACAATCCGCCCTTTCCATATTGAAGATTATCCAATATCACATTAAGTTTTTGGGGAAATTGGCCGGAATTCCTGCAGAAGTGACTAGGGTAGTAATAGAGCTAGTACTTGTACCTTCTTGAGGGTGTCAATCAAAGGAAATTCTCCCTCCGAGTGATCATTGGTAAATGACAATGTATTAGATTCTAAATGAATCTTCACATGTTGTTGATGCCACAACCCCACCCCTAAGATCACCAGAAACACCAAGTCCAGCATAGCCTAAAAGCAATCACAGAAGCTGAACTGGTGGATTGAAAAAGGTACCAGTTGGCGAATGACATATGAGGGCTGATAAGCAGATGAGGCCACCATCACTGAGGAGCCCGCATCCATTTCCAATTTTAATTGTTGCACCAATTCAACACTCATAAAATTTCCCGAAGCTCCAGTGTCCACCAGGGCCTCAAAGGAGACATGATGAGAGCCAACGCTAATCTTCATGGGTACTAAGAAGTAAGTGTAATTCTCTTTTTTGGTAGTTGTGGATGAATCCAGCGATACCAAAGAGATGGTGATGGGATCTGGGGAAACCAATGGGCAAATAGCTGCAGCAACTATGGGGTATGGTTTTGGAGGCTCAAGTGTGGTTGGTCTAATGTGGTCAGAGATAATCTTCTTTACAACCTGGCTCAGTTGGAAAGAAGGGACCATTGCTGCGCCTATACACGTGAGAAAGGCGGAAATGGCTAAGAAAAATGGTTGGTTGATTATGTCAGGCGGACAGCAAGTAAGAACTAGACTGGCCTGCCAGCCCAGATGCCAGAGCATCTGAACAGCAAACCAGAATGCCTGAGGCACTGCTGCTGATACAACAAATATGGAACCAGAAAAGCGTTCCACCAATATCTGGCGGTGAGCCAGAATTTCATATAGGCACAAAATAAAGTACCAGATGCACATGGCCATTAACCTGAGGGGTATGAGAATGTCAGCAGATAAGGCGGCTTAATTTTTAAATTGTAAAAACTAATTTTTGGGAAGAATTTTTAAGTAAATTTAGGAATGAAAAATTGACCAACAATTTTCTCAGTGCGATGTGACTGATTAAATAGTAGTCAATTTGGGGGAAAACAAAGCTGGGATCAGGTCCCTCAAATTCAACCTAACTGGCAAACTATCTGGGAATGAGCAGGTTAGTTCCTTGGGAACTGTCATCGCAAAAGTCAGTGGCGGGCTGAGTTGCTGTCAGTTTGACCTTGAACGCCTGAACCAAGACTCAACTATGTTCCTGACAGTTGGTGCAACGGCGTTTAGCCTGACAATCAGTAGGAATCTCTCAAGGCCACCTCACATAGGGGTGGGCCCATTTGGTTAGGAACAGGTTCAGGACGCCCAACCTACCCATGCTCAGTCGCTGGGTCATCTGTTCAGTCAATGGCATTTCATCAGGTGCAACACCTGATTTGTTAGCAGGAAGCTGCCCATCAGGGGTGATGCCTGACATATTTGGGATGGGAGATATTTTTTCTGATCATCATGTTAATTGAATAACAACTGTCAGGCATTCCAGCCAATAGATCGGTCTTCATACCTTTTTGACCATTTAAAAAATGAGCATCAGGCGGATTGCCGCTCAAATTAGTTATGATCAATTTTATTTCAGTGATCTTAGTGCAGATTTCACTGATTCCTCATAACAGTTCTGCCAAGGTTAGTGTGGGTACTGGGAATGGGATCTGAAGTGGGAGAGCTGTTAACCAGTGCTCATCTACTATGTGAGCGAGATTGCTCTGAGTAATGAGGGGTACAGCCATCCTCTTCAGTGCCTTTTTACTCAGAAATGGGAAAATGGCCTGGTCAACAAGGGGACATTCCCCGAGACTTACAATATCAATGTCGTGGACTTGTAAATGTCCAACATTCCCTTTTTTGGCCAATTTTGACCCACAACATTCTTATCTTGTAGCTGGGAGGGCAAATGTCTGACACACCTGAAAGAATAGGACTCCACTTTTGACGCACCAAATTTTTGTATAAAACAGCAACTGACTTTCAACTCAAATTTGGCAAAAAAATCTTGATCCCAAAATTATCTATTAAAATCAAATGGGGAAAAACCCAACTGTCTAAAACAACCTAGTAATGCACCACACATAATTTGTAACAGAAGCGGAAGTACTGGGCACTATGCTGCCCAGTGCTTGGTAAGAAACCAAAAAAGCAGGTGATTTATATCAAGGAAAAATACCTATGAGGAGTTAGGAAAAGGCTATGGTATAGATGAGGAACGATCTAGATCTGCAAATTGCCCAGTTCCCTAGACAAGCTCAACAAAATTGATACCTTTGACCTGTTTGTAGAACTACCTGTTTATAATTCTCCCCATCAGAGCAAAGGGTAATAATCCTTTGACATTAATTCAATCAAAAGTGAATGCAACTTATCCCCATCAGAGCAAATTAATAATATGAAGTTGATCAAAAGTGAATGCAACTCCTATATATATGAAGTTGATCAATCCTATTTTTTCAAATGTTGGAAAAGGTCCAAAGTGCTGATGATCAAGACAAATTAATAAAGATGAATTTGGAAGACAATAGAGTTTTAATTCCCATTGCTACCATCATGGATTTATTTCCTGATATATCAGCCTAGATTATATACATTTTGGATTTGGTAACCAACGCCACCATGCATTCAGTAAACAATACTTCCCACTACTCTGAGTGTACTTATTCCGCCATTTTGGCTAACTGAGCGTATTGAAAAGGCTTTTATTGATACCAGTACACCAATTAATATTATGTATACCTAAATAAAAACGTCTAAACATTTTGACGGATTTAGCACATTGAAAGCAGTATGGTACAGATAGTCTCAACCCTAATACTTTCTGTGGGGCTTATAATGCCTTACCCCTTTGTTTTAGATCTTTAGTTGTGTCTGAGCCAGAGAATATTCTACCTAATTAAAATTATGATATTCTTTTTGGCACTGATTTCATGCAATAGTATGTAGTAAAGTGCAACTTTGAGGAGAAAACTCTGTCAATATTAGGCCAGACGCTACCATTGATATATCATTGAAAGGGGGATGCCCCCCTCAACCGGAGAAAGAACTTTATAAATGTGATGTATGAGGATGAAAGTCTTCCTGTTGGTTATAAACTAGTTGGGAAAAAATCTGCCTATACCAAAATGCGTTAATAAACATTAAGAAATTCCAATATGAGTATAAAATTAATTAAACATACTGCCAGGATGAAGATAATAGTTAATACTAGACTGACGCTGAAAATTTCTGAGCAATTATATGTCAAAATCGTGGTTTTCTGGCGAAGATCAAGTTTTGAACCTTGGGTAGCTCCAGGAATCCTAATTTCTGGTCATAGAATTCTTAGTATATTAATCAATCTGGGTAAAACGCCATTTGAAATCAAGAGAAATCAAGATGCTGCGTTCACCCAGTTAATTCCTATAAAAGAGCTCCATTCCTTCTACAAATTTTAGGATTTAAATAAAATGTGATTACTGGATTCAGCTGGAAGCCTTCATATGGTAATCTCTCAGGAACAATTATTAGGATTAGCCAAAGATCAGCAAAATGAAGTATTGGCTTTATTCAAACAATACCATACTATTTTTGCACAAAATGACCACAATCTTGGTTGTGCAGAAAATGTACTCCATCAAATTGACACTGGGGAAGCTACCCAATTAGAATGAGACTTATTAAAAGATCCCATGTGGCTGAGATGGTAGTCTCCAACAAAATAGAAAAGTTAGTAGAGCATGGTTTGCTTGTGCCTTCATCCAGCCCAGGGGCCACCCCGATATCAATTGTCAAAAAGAAGGATGGGTCAAACAGTGTTGTAATCAACTATTGCTATCTTAATAAAATCATGAAAAAAGACTCTTATCCCTTGCCAAAAATTTATGATGCATTGGATTAGTTATGCAGGGTAAATTCCCCCCCCCCCCCCCCCCCCCCCCCCCCCCCCCCCCCCCCCCCCCCCCCCCCCCCCCCCCCCCCCCCCCCCCCCCCCCCCTTTTGGTGATGGACCTCAAATTGGGGTTCTGGAAGATTTATATGTCACCTGAGGACCAGGGGAAGTGTGCTATAATAATGGCACAAGGTCTTTACCAACCTACGTGGATGCTTAAAGGCTTGTGTAACGCACCTGCAACTTTTCAACGAGGTATAGATACCATCTAAAGCAATTACAAATTGTCCAGTGTTCTACTCTATCTAGACAACATCAAGTAATTAGTCAAAATATTCACATCAGCGCTTAAGACAATTAGAGGAAATATCTAAGAAACTAGCTGCCAACAATCTCAAAATCAAGCCCCAAAAGTGTCACTTAAGGATCAATTAGGATATTGGGATTTATCAACGCGGATAGATTACAACCTCTTTTTTAGCACTAGTAGTTTGATAATTACAATCTCAAAAAAAGATGGATGCTGTTGAGCAGATGACATTGCCACAAAAAGTGTTTGTGATATCCAAGTCTTTTTAGGGAAAGGTTGAATACTATGACCGCTTTATTAAAGACTTTGCAAAAATAGTAGATCCATTATTCCATCTGCTTAAGGGTCTGAAAAAAGGGGTTAAATGGAATGATATGGCACAAGTAGCATTAAATAAATTATGGCGATACTTGACAACAAGCCCAATACTTAAATATCCAATTTTGGCCAACTGTTTATCATATAAACTAGATGCATTACTCACGGCAAATGTGCTGTACATAGTCAAGTGGTTGAAAAAGGTAAAGAGCACCTAGTGGCCTATGTCATCCATACATTGACCAGGGCCAAAAGGAATTATACAGTCACCAAGTGTAAAAGTTTGCGTTTATCTATGCTTGTAAGCAATTTTTTTGTATATATTCATGTGACGCATTTCAAGGTTGTAACCAATCATGCATCTCAACATTGGTTGCATAACTGAAGAGAACCTGATTGGAGACTAGACAATTGGCCTTGAAATTGCAGGTTTATTATGAAATTAAACAATGAGCCAAGTGTAAAAACCAAAAATGCTGATGGATCATCTATACTGCTGACAATTTTTGCAGTAAAAAATTATGCTGATGACCTATCCAAACTAACGGTGGAAGGAGAGTTGGAGGATGAACTACCAGTAGTTCAAATGGTGCTACAAAAATCCAGGGTGGGGACAGAACAAAGAACATACAACTATTTAAACTAGTGAGTGGAAAAAGATTTCTGTTCCCAAAACCATCCAAATGAACGGAAATAATTTGTGCCACTCAAAAAGTCGTTGGCCATGGTGGCTTCAAGAAAATTTTAGAGCACATTTGCCAATATTACTATTGAGAATCGTTAATCTAAAATAGTGCATATTTCTTTCCTGTTGTGCGGAGTGTCAGCTACACAAGCTACACAAAAATGTGGTTGAATATTAGTTTGTGCGATCAGGGTTCACCTGGCATAAATCTCAAATAATGTCATGGGACCTCTGAGTACAAGCTCTGGAGAAAGGCAATTTATCATTGTTGCAATTGATCACCTGATAGGATGAATTGGAACTAAGACTATGATTTTAGTCAATGAGATGAATACTGAAAAATTTATCCTGGACCAACTGATTGATCATCATGGCTTTCCCAAAGTGATCCAGAATGATAATGGAACGAACTTGACTTCCTTTGTCATACCCCAATTGAACAAACTGATGAGTATCAAAAGAGTCTTATCAGTCCCATATTGGCCAGAGACAAATGGTATAAGTGTGAGATTGGAGCTACCTCAGCTGCTAAGTTACTGAAGCAGGTTGCAAAAAAACGTCTGATTGGGCTTATACTTATGTTCAGTTGATATTTTCCCATAAAATCAGCTATCATTCCTTCACTTGGAAAAAGTCCTTTGATTTGCTCTATAGAAGAAGAGCCGCCTTACCACCAATTCTATACTCAGCATTGGAATTAACTTCAGAAATTAGTTTTGACCAATAAAATCGATTAGCCATCATAATAATCTTTTTTACAATCCCAAGCGTTTACCAAACCCTTAGCAAATGGATCCAGGCTAAAACATAAAATATTAAGAAACACCTTATTATAAGAAGATTTTAATTGGAGATAAAGTATCCCAATGTGACATGCATGAATTTGGCCACCAAAATAAGCTGGAGGCCTTATGGACAGGTCCATTTGAAGTAATTTCAAAATTTGCAATAGATGCCTATAAGATCAAAAATATACTCAATGGACATCTAGATAACCTTTCTAATAGCAATTTCTTGGAATACTGGCACTAAAATATACAAAAATAAGAACATATATAAGAAACATCAGTTAAAAACATAAAAATGAAAATAATAATATTTATAAAAAACTATATTAAAGTTTGATTTGTTGCACTCAAAATTTTTGAGCGTTGTTCCCTACTATCATTGGCAAGGCTAGCTTGGGTTTTAAATGGGTCTACCAGAGTTAGTGCCAAGGTAGTAAAGTACTTTAGTAGGATCAGTAAGAGATGAAACTAGATTCATCTTTAGTATTCCCTAGGAATGAAGAAGATCCGCTCTGATCACATATGGAGAGCCCAACTTGGGGAAGTACAGGTTTTCTAGGATATTACCGGTGATGATGACCAAGTAGTCCTGGTATGGCATGAAGCTGTAGGACTGCGTTCTACAGAGGTGGCAACAAGAAGGGACCGCTGAACTAAAGAGTTGGTTAATCTGGTAGATGGACCTCTGAATTAGACTTGTTAATTAAGACTTGAGACAAAGCAATTGCTTCTGAAAAACTATCTCGCTAGGTAATATGGTCAAGCGGGGAAATGTGTTGGAAATTTGGCTAACCACATTATCCATCTCGCTTGCCAATTAGAATTTTGAAGATTGTTAAGCAATTTGTAGTCTGGCAATGGTTACTGACTAAATTATTAATCATAATTAACCAAAAGATATAATATATATTAATTGGTTTTGATAAGTGTTTTGTCAGAAATCATCCCCAACATTATTAGATAAACATTTCAATGAGGGCTCGATTGCCAATAGTTGGATTGCCAGAGATGATTGTTCAAACAGAGGTGCTGAACAATTAGGGTCTTTTTACAAATCTACAAAAGCGTTTTAGCGCTTGTTCCAGAAGTAGTTAGTAGTTGTAATCAGGTAACATGGCTCTAAGACCATCTTAATATAATTCCTAACACAAGGGGATGGCTGCCAATCTGTGAAAGGTTACACTGCTGAGGATTAATTAAGACGAAGGAATTTGCCATAATTTGGAAGTTAAACCTAAGGGGCAGAATTTTTGGATGAATACTCATTTGATTATCAGAAAATTATCTTAAAAGTTGTCCGCCTTCTGCCTATAAAAACACTAAGCATTTTTTATTGAAAACAGAGTTCAACTGAAATATATTTGTTATATTTACTTCTAAATTGAGTATTGAAGGGAATACTTGTCCCTAGTTGTTTTCTCAAGTAAAGTTCGCCAGAATAAATTTGTTACCAATTACACTGGACAACAATGATTTTGTTACATGGTTAATATTTGCTGAATATTATGTGCTGTTGAGCGCTGACTTTGAATGTGCAGTCAGAAATTCCCTATCAGCCTCAGTTTTTTTGCAATTGCCCTTCTTATTTCTCTAGGAAGTACATGGGCACAAACTATGCAAGTGCAATATATATGACATTATTAATTAAATTTTTGCAAAATTTATATTGGTATTTTAACTATATATTAATAATTTATTTCAGTTCATCAATATTCATGAGAGATAGGTTTATTATGTCAACACAATAACACACTACACCAGTTAAATCAAAACAAAGCAGATTTTAGGTATGCTAAAATTGCATGTATGTATAATAAGCGCTTTAAAAAAATGGTAATTACAAAAAAACTACGCCTGATAGAAAAAACCATTTACATATTTTAAAGCAGCGTCGAAAATCTATAAGATTCAGCTGTTATCATTCTTGTAACAAACAAAAACCAAAAATTTGTTGTCCAGTGTTATTGTGAAGGCACAACCTACTAGTTGTAGCCATAAAACTAGCGTTATTATTATTTTACAATCAATTAGTGCAGTAAACTATCCAAAGGTTTACAACTGTATCAATGAAGGGTTCTGTGTCAAATCTTATTGTAAGTTCCTCTTTTTAAATCTATCTTACGTTTTGCCTTTAATTCTAGTTATAGAGATTTCATTCAGCACTGACAATCACTCAAGTCCAATGGGTATTCACAGTTCCAGTAATTACAGTGCAATGCGTTGCAGGCTATAGTATTGAGTCTTAATAACCTTTGATTTTTTACATCTTTTTTAGGGATGCCACCTATGCCATAGAAGGATATCATGAGTTTCATTATTATCATCACATCTGGCAAATAACCAAATGACAGAATCCCCAAAACTAGGCTAAGATTTTTAATGATAAAACTAGGCTCTTAGAAATCGATCCAATTTTACTCAAAGCAACAAATAATCTTTTGAAAGGAAAGCTCCATGGTTATATATTTGATTACTAAAAGTACACCAATTATAAATTGAACAATGAACACCAAAATTTTTTCAAGATAATTTTTATTATTTCCAGGCTTCAATTTTTGAGCTTGATGGTGCTATGCCCAAGAAGCCCAACAATCAATACTCAAAGCCGTTTAAAATTCATGACAAGCATATTATTTACTTTTTGAGGGCGCCAAGTCACTGCTTAGATCCAATCATATAGATTATCCGTCCTATGGCAAATAAGACAAAATCAGCTTATTAGAGTCAAATATCAAAACAAGGTAAAGAATTGATGGCGTGAATTTGTTTTATAAATATGGGTTTTATATGTTACATATAACAATATAAGCACCATAATGAAAAGGATTAAGAAAACAAAAAAGGGGAAGTTTGGATGGGAGGCTCTAGTCAGGCGATGCATTCCAGATTGTGTAACGCCTTTGAAGCATATTTTGATAGGATGATAAGGTAGGTTAGATGTAATAAGTTAGATATGCTTGGTATCACTTAGATCAATCTTTGGGAAGATTCTTGATTCTTATCCTTTTTCTGATTCATGTTGATTTAATGCCTCATGTACCACCTAATATAATGGTCTCCTGACATTTTAATAATTTTTCATTTTGATTCTGCAGGATTTCATCTTGGGTATTTTAAGGTTAAACTGATCTAACAGAATATCCCTTGTTTAGATTTGAGCCTTACTGGCTATCTTTTTATCATTTTGATTAATTGATGTAACTTCTTTAAATCTCTTATAAAATCTAGGCGCTGATTCTGTCATGGAAGTCAAATTAACAATATTTTAACCACTATGCCTGATATCATGTTATCTGACATCACCCTTTTCAAGAATACTGGTAGGAGAGATACCAAAGTAAGAATAACTATGTACATAATTTATAGTTACTCCAGTTTATAAAGGCTTGATTGAGTATCAGTTCCCACCTTTGTATTTAGCAATAGTCAAATCCTAGATGCAAATTAATTTCCCTCCTTGGAGAACTATAAGATTGTTATAATACAAGCCTAAATCTAAAATTTTAAGAGCGGATAAAGGTTGGCAAGGTGCATCTTTCTGCTTGCCTTCTCTTGCAACTTTCTTGGCTAGACTTGACATTGCCTCTGATTAAAAATTGTAAAATCTTCTGAGAGAATCTTAATGCGTTTTGTCAGGCTCTTTAGTATATCACTGGTAACCTTACGAGATGATAGAGTTGAGTTAACAATTTCTCTTCCATAAGACCTTAAAGGGTGCCATTTTGATGATTCAATAAAAACTTATCCTATAGGCCATCAGCGCATTTTAGGTATATGGGTCCCAGTGTTGGATGGTAGTGGCCATCTTGCATAATATTGTAATTAACATTCCAATCACTCTATTTCCATTCCCATTAGATGATGGGTTGTAGGGCGCTTATAATAGTTTGTTGAGTTCCAATGCTCATAGCTAGTATTCTCACAGTTATTGTATTGAAGTTCTTCCTGTCATTGCTTATCAGTACCTGCTGGAAGCCTTGCCCAGTAAATATATTTTGGTTAAAAAAAGTCAGTGGTAGCCTTAACAATCTGCACAAAAATGGCAATTGTTTTGACCCACTTTATGAAATGATCATTCCCTGCAAGGGTGTAATGATTTTATTTTATGGATTCAAATAGTGGACCTATGACGTCTAAACTGATGTTATGAAATGGCTGCTGAAGGGTCATGGCTGATACTTGTACTTGGCTTATGCAGCGTCTGTTTTTTAAAAATTATACAAGAGTCTAAGGCTATCCTACAGAATCAACATTCCTTCCCAATAGTAGTGGTCCTTGATTCATTTGTATGTTTTCCTGACTCTTCAATGTCCTAAGGTATTGTGGGCTTCCAATAAAGCTGGTATTCATTAAAGATTGCAAGAAAGGTAGTCAGTTATTTTGATTTTCTTGTATATTAATACATCAAGAACTTTCATATTTTGAGCATGCAAAGTCATCTTTTGAACTGGTTTATTGTCCTCCAAAGAGTCTGAATTCAAGAGCAAGTCATTTAACTGTTTAGTTTTGTTAATTTTCTAATTGTAGTAGGGGCAGTCAAGTCAGTCCATTTATGCTTTTGTATTTCCATCCAGTTTGATGAGATGCTCATGTCATAGTACTGAGGTTTAAGAGCCCAGAGGGATGGTATTCCTGTTGAGCCTTTCATAATCGCAGCCACTATAAAGAACATGATATGAATCAACTGTAAAGTTTGTACTGTACAACAAGGCTGAAGATGTTTCACTGAAAGGAGAACAGCTAAGCACTCTTTCTCTGTGAAGCTGTAATTTCGCTCATCTTTTGAAAGCGTTTTGCTTTAATAAGACACTGGGTGGTCAATGATGACATTATCCATTTATGGGAGTATGGATCCTATGGCTAAGACGGAGGCGCCTGTAAACAGAAAAAGTGTTTTTCATAGTTTGGATGTCTATAAATATGTTTTCTCTTTAACTAATCCTTCATAGTCTTAAGTGCAGTACTTTGCTCTACTCCTCACACAAAAAGGGTTCTCAGGAGTCTCCCTATGCAAGGTGTAAACCTTGTTGTGGGGAGAAGGGTGAGATATACTGCTGTGTGGGACTTGACCTTCAAGCTACCCAAATGATCACATAAGTCCCAAATTAAGGTTTGAGCTTACTATCAATTAAAGTTTTAAGTTCGGAGTATCACCATAAATACTCTTGTCTCATCTTATAATCAGCTTATTAAAATAATTCACCTAGTTCAGGGTCACATTCATATGAATCCATCACATGTGGACAAAGCTCACATTATCTTCATCAGCTTTTCATTCTGGAAGCTAGCAAGTTAAACCTCTAAACCTAAACCATTAGAAGAGATCCTACTTTAGGTGACACCAATTTACTTCTGTTATTCAAAATCAGCAGGAGATCAAGAAGCTCAGCTGACCTTTTAGGTGGGATGCAATGAAGGATAGAACACTTAGGAATCAATTATGACTGATTAATCACTATTCACCATTACTTTGAATCATGATTCCCTTATACTTTCAAAAAACTATAAATAGTATTGTTATGTTTTTTATAAAGTACTTTTTCAGCTGAATATATTATTTTTCTTATTTTATATAAGCTCTTACTTTTATTCTAATGAACAAAGTCTCATCCATTGCTGCGTCTTATAAAGCACCTATCCTCTTGACTGACTATAGCCTCCTGCAGTGAGTCAATATGTCGTGCTCCACAGCGTTGCACCTGTGAGTGCAACTTACAGAGTATCAACATCTGTTGCTCACTACAGGGGCGCTTTCAAGGCGCACCATGAGAAGATCCCCTCACCTTTGGACAAAAATAACGAATCTACCGTAAACACTCAAGATCCTGGTCTTTTAACCTACATTCCCTGGAATGGTTAGGACACAGTTACTGTGGGAACCAACTTTCCAAAAAAAAATCTTTGAGTGTGTCCAAGAAGTTTTATGCACCATAAAACTCCCAGTTAGCTTAGCGTTTTCTTGATCTGTTAACGCTTATAGTAATAAAAAATGTTATTGAACAAAAATGCCAGCATCATATAGTAAAAAGATTGATAAAGTTGATATTTTTATTTTAAGGAACAAGCATCACGTTTAAAGAAGAATTGGGATGATAGGAGAGAAGAAGCTTCTATAAGTATCACTGAGAGGAATGACCATAGGACGCTAAGACCTGTCTACTTTTATAAAAGCTATGTTCAGAAATCTTTTGAATTTTAATAAAACCAAAAAGAAATTGGCCAAACAACAACTCATCTCTAGTCAAAGAGAGAAAGTCAAACCAATCTGAGTGCTCAATTTTAATAGAACCAATAATTTTAACATTAAAACTAATATATATTTAGTTGACAAAATAGAATTCAAAGATTATAAGGTCATATCCCACTCTAATGTTTTATAACAGAAAGTGGAAATGAAACTCACATTCACTATGGGTGCAAAATTGTTGAATGACAAATAAAACTTGGCCAACTATCATTGACAACCCCAAACCAATGGAATTGGGACAAGTAAAGAGCTAATTCCCAAACTTATTGTTGTAATAAGGCCTTGAGAGCCCCATGAAAGCTCCAAATACCTCCAATGCATCAAAATGCCAACAGTGCTGGAACAAACACTTGGGGCTTACCTTCTAGCAAGAAGAGACAAGCTTGACAACTCCTCACTGGCGAATTTGTCACTCAGCAATCCCAACTGATCTCCTCAAAAAGTTTGGCAAATTATCAATAAAAAGAATAACCAAGTTTACCTGGTTTGCCCTCTGCTTGAACAACGCTGATCCCAACAAACTATAGCCCAAAATCAACTTGAGTGTCCTTAAATCTAAGTATGAAGAATTAATTAATTTTAAGTGTTGAGAACTTAACTTAAAATGGCCAAAAACTGACGTCCCAACCATCCAGGCATTCACCAAGCAGACTGAACTCAAATCCACCAGTGGCAAGGCACGAAATAAGCAACCTACCACCAAGGCTGCTCACAAGAGTACTACTGCTGTTGGCGGTGTTAAGAAGCCTCATCATTTCAGATCTGTAACAGTTGCTCATAGTAAGATTGCTCAAGATTATAAAACTGATCTCCGTTTCCAAGCCTCTGCTATTGCTGCCCTTCAGAACAAGCTGAGACCTAACTCGTTGAAATTTTTGAGGATATCAAGAAGGCCCATGCCAAAACCAAGAAGGAGCTCTTTCAGTGCAACTGCAAGTTGGTCAAGATAAAGATGTCTTTAAAGAGCTGGTGCTATGATGTTATGGAGGTCAAAATGAAGTTT
Organism: Massospora cicadina; assembly: GCA_022478985.1. Taxonomy (NCBI): domain Eukaryota; kingdom Fungi; phylum Entomophthoromycota; class Entomophthoromycetes; order Entomophthorales; family Entomophthoraceae; genus Massospora; species Massospora cicadina. The sequence goes on along the minus strand of JAKSZP010002867.1, from coordinate 90,864 downwards.
AGGGACCTGAACTTGGAACGCCCCATGAATCATTCCAAGGTTGCCTGTGACACCCTTGCTGAATGAGCCAAAGTTCCCAAAGGCAATTCTTACATCTTGCCGCCATCACCCACTTTTTTCATGAGGTTCCAAGTGCTCCCAAACTCAAGTACTCCGTCAAACTCAACTTTCCATCTCGCACCTTGCTTGATGCTACCACAGCCACCTTCTTCTTTGAGGCTGAGTTAGTTCCCACCTTCAAAAGTAGAGAGAAATTTACCAAGACCTAATGCACTGTAGAGCCTGACTTGGAATGCCTCACAAATCATTCCAAGGTTGATGATGATGCCACAGCCAACTTCTCCCATGCCATGCATAAGTTTAAGAATTGATATCAAAGTGAAGGCCTCTGTTGATGATCAACCTCTGTGAGGTATTGGGCTTTGACTTATTTGACCAACGCCATGCCATCATACCAAATTCTCTTGCTTTTTTGCCAGTGGAATAGACAGCTACCTGATGTTGTACAACTTGTTTGTTCAAAGGCGCAAATTGAGGCATCTCATATCTGGTACCAAATCATCTTATCAGCTACACGCGCCTCAAGCAAGCCACCATCATCCATCCTCAGCCAATTCTCAAAAAAGAAATTGCGCTATCCCAACACAGCTTCTTTGACAATTACTCAATCTACATTGCCTGTTTTGACCCAAAGCACTGTTTAGCCTTGACATCAATTAGGACCTCCTTCCAAAGCCCCATTTCCTGACGCGATACTCCTAAATTACATTCATCAATTATGCTGCTGTTGGACTCTTACAATGACAATCACATGACCAACTCTCCTCAACATGAAGACTCAGCGTGGCCTCTTGACCCAAACCAAGCTGGCTCAAAACTTGATCTTCTGTAATCCATTAAACTTTTTAAGCTGGAGATTAGACGCATCAATCAGAGGAACCTGAAAAAATTACCAGCAAATTTAAGACAAATGTATATCACAAATACATAGACAATCATTCTTGCCAATTACTTCCACAGGGACCAAGACTTACTCCCCTTGGACAAGGCTTGTAAGTCTCTATTAGAGATCCTTCCTATCTAAGGTGTAAGATTTGCCCTGTGGAGAAGGTTGACATCACTGCTGTGCTGGACTCAAACTTCAAGCTACATAAATGGTTATTTTGTCCCAAATTAAGTTTGAGCTTACATCATCAATTTAAGCTTTGAGTTTGGAGTATTACCTTAATTACTCCAAATTCAGCTAAAAATAATTAAAATTTATTTTCAAATAACTCACTTTATTCCAGGGCCACATTCATATGAATCCATAAAATGTGGACCAAAGCTCCCATTATCTTCATCAGCTGTTCATTCTGGAAGCTAGCAAGTTGGACCTCTGAACCTGGACCATTAGAAGAGCTCCTACTTTAGGGTAACACCAATTTAACTTATACTATTAAATATCATTAGGAGATCAAGAAGATCAGCTGACCTTCCAGGTGGGACGCAATGAAGTACAGATCACGTGGGAATTAAGAATGGCTGATGAATCACACTTTGCCATTATTTTGAATCATGATTCCCTTATATTTTCAAAAAAACTATAAATAGTACTGTTTTATTTTTTATAAAGTATATTTCAGCAGAATATATTCTTTATTTTTATTAAATTTAAAATACTATTTTATTCTAATGAAGAAAGTATCATCCATTACTACATCTTATAAAGCCTCTGTCCTCTCAGCTAACTATAGCCTCATGCAATCAGCCACTATGTTGTACTCCCCAGCAATAGCACATGCAAGTGCAACTTGCAGAGTTGCAACAGGGGTGTTATTGGGAAGCAACTGAACAAGAGATTTAATGATTTGAGCGATATTATGGATAAATTAATGTAATATCCAATCATTCTTAATAATATTTGTATGTCTTGAAGACTCTTTTGGCTCAGTCAACTTAAAGATAGCTTTAAACTTATTATACAAAGGGTAAATTTAATTCTGCGAAATAGCGGTTTTAAAAATACAATTTCGTTGAAAAATGTATACTTCACAGCCTTAAGCTTGATATGGTTCTTTCTTAGTCATTAAAAAATGACTTGAGGTGGTTCAAATGATTGGTAAAAGGTTTTGAGATAAACTATGTCATCTATTTTTAAGCTCTAACAGCTTAATTTGAGGTCTCAATGATGTGATCCAACGCCTGTCAAAACTAGGTGAGAGTGGTGCATAATCCCTTGTGGAGCTAGGTTAAAATTTTCTTCTGCTCATATCAATGCGCATTCTTTTGGTCCTCAGGAGACAGATCATCTGCCTTTAGCTACTGGAGAGGTCCATCATGGAAAATTATTTTGAGACATAGAGTCAGGTCAGAGCATAATCAATATAGAATAAGATAGCTATCATCTTAGTGAAGCTGTTGAACATCCTGAAATTCATCAGTATTTTATGACCATCATACTTCATCTTTATAAGTAACAAGGGACAACAATGGAATATAGGAGTGCACAAGTAAACTGGCATCTAATAATTGCTTGAGCTTGGTCTTCAGGTATGGTTCCTCTATCTTCAACTTCTATATGGCTTTTATCAGATTAGGGTTGAATCTTCTACGCCAATAATATGTGTTCAGTTTTTTCATGTGATTATATTTGACATCTGAAGTGGAGAAACCATTTTGATAGTCTTCAAGTAATTAATGTATTATCTCAAGTTCCGCCTTATTATACTTATCAGGTACTCACACTTGAGGGATAGCGCAAACTAATCTATTGGGGTTATGCAAAAATCAATGTGATTACCAATAGATTACCTTGTCAGTTTCAGATTGGAAGTAATTGACCTTTCCCAATCTCTTAATATTCTTCACTAAGATATCTTGGTTGTTTTAGTTCCCAAGTAGAAACTCAGTAGCCCGCTGATAAGCTGGGTTGAGGAATCCTGTTAAAACTCTTTGAACAAACCTATTTATTCTTATTGACACTAGTAATATGTTGCAAGAGGTTCGGGATATAATCAGGGCAAGTCGGTAGAAACCACTCTTTGTTATCCTGGTTTAACTTTTACCTCCTTGATAACATAAAATGGTATGCTTTCTGGTGAAACTACTGATTTGGAGACTTATTTGTACTTCTTCCAGAAGTAGAATATCACAAAGGTAGAGCAAAATTAGAATTGACCAGAAAAGAGTAATCCTTTTTTTCTATTCTAATATCCAGTACAGGGGGAGTTTATAATTGTGGAGCCATAAGTATTCTTCTTTTTGATTCATGAGCCCTTTATATTTGATCATGATTTTTATCCCAATAAGTATATCAACTGCTATAGTCCAGGGCAACTGATGGAACTGAAAACTAATTTGCTAACTAAAATAGGCAGAGTTTATTATGCACATATTGCATTAGTATTACTTGGGTGGCGGTGATGTAATTTCAAGCATTTTTGAGGTCTAAGGTAATCTTGATCTTCTTGATGAGGTTGGACGAGACAAAATTTATTGGTGATCCTGTATCCAAGATATCCAAAACTTGGACCTTCTGAATTACCACTTCCACTTTAATAATGGTTCTTTAAATTTTGGTGGGAGGGATAACACCTCTTAAAAGCGGAATGTTGCATTGAGCTTCTTTGCTTCTCGGGAAATGTCTTCTTGATCTATAGTAGACTGTGCACGCTTGAGATAGGTCAGATCAGCTGGAAAAGGTAATTATCAGCATCACTAGCTGCATAAATTATTCTTAGGCACCCTATAACCTGATTGATGTTTTGCTTTTTGGAACCTTGGAGTCGTCAATATTTTTGGCATTAAAGTGTTCTAGAATGGTAAGCTCAGCAGGTGTACATAAAATATAATAATCTGCGTCCTCATAACCCCCTTCAAATTCATTGTGAGAAAGCGTTCTCAATGCATGGTAGATGAGTGATCAGCAATGTATTGCTTTCAGGTAATCAGATTGGTCATCTTTATAGGTACCTGACCCTAAACCAACCTCCCTTTTCTCTACTCTGCAAGGGCAGGGCTCCTCTTAAAACAAATTTCTCAGTTATGGTTGTTCTTATTGAAGTAGTTAAATCTTGGTTTCTCTTCTTTCTTAGGCTTCTCTTCCTCCAAGGTATACACTTTAGGTTTCATGTTTACCTTTCAGAGGGTCTACAGCTTGTATATCAACCATACCAAGAAGGTCTTACTTAATGTCTAAGAAAGATCTGAAGCTTCATTTGGCAGATGTGGCATGCATAACAAGGTTAGAGTTACTATGAAAACCAGCAACGATGGATGCTATGAAATCATCTAATGCAAGCATTTTTAAGGTCAACGGCACTTGGGCCTCAATATAAAAGCAATTGGCAGATTTCAGCCAGGTTTTCAATTTGGAATAGTATAATTCTCATGAAGGCCTGTTTTATCATACTCAAGCTTTTCAAGATAGTGAATTCTTTGATAAGCACTTTTTCACCTCTCTAAAGGTATACATGTTATCTATATGATGTACCATAACCCTTGAGCCATACAGCATAAACAAGATGAAATATGCTCAACCTTTTAATGATCAGTTGCACCTTTCATCGCGGCTTCATAGACTAGAGTAAAATTTTTGTAATATTTCCTTAGCCAGGTGTAAGTTTTCCTTGAAGGTAAATGAAAAAGGTATTAGCCTCCTGTCCAATGACGACGTAACTCTATGAGCAGTTTAATATAGTAATTTTGATATGTGTGACGCTCTATTCAACGAAATTTGTGAGTTAATGTATTTAATCATGCAGAGGATTATGATGTTGCTTCATTTCCTCTAAAGTAAGTCTTGGAGTGACATCCTGCAGATTAATTTCTGAGAGCAACCTTTATCAATCACAAAGTTCCTAATGCGGAAGTCCAGATTCTGTATCTAGAGGCGAATGGATGAGCAGTAAGTTTTCAAGAGATTTTTCTCATCCTCTAATACTCCAATGCGCTAATTCAAGTCCACCTCATCTCTTTTCATATAGTTCTTTGATGAGGCTTGTCATTTTTAGCTTTCAGCTAGCTTTTAAGATTATTCCAGCGTTTCTCAGCTTCCTTGAGGCGACGGTAGACTTGATTAGTATCTCTTTGAATAGATGATTTGCTTCTCCTGTTTCTCTCCAATTTGTTGAGTTGCTCAGTAATGGAAAGAGTAGACAACTAAGTCGCATGGGATTCCTGATCATGCTCAACATGGGCCATTAAGGAAATAATGTTTGAAATATTAATGAAGCCTCAGAGGTTTGATGAGCTTCCAGCTCATCAATTCGTCGTAGATCTTGCTCTAGTTGGGACTTGTGGAGCTTAATCTGTTCTTCCCCAACATGATAGCTAGTTAAAGCTTGGACTGACCTTTCGCCATGAGCTTTGGTATCTTGTCTTCAGAGCTCTTTAGCAAAGGCGTCGAGAATTTTTTTTGGTATTTTTGTTTGATCCATGACGACATTTTAGAGGCTTCATAGCTTCTTCCACTTACTTGATAATACTAGAATTAATAGTTACCATTTTTGGGTAGGGAGATGAATGATGTAGGAACAGTTTACTTCAATCAAATGGTGGTCAAACCTATAGTTTTATGATTATAGATTATATAACTATTTGTAGGCCATCTTTAGGGCAACTTATATATTTATATGATGGTATAGTTCCTCTTTATGGACTCCTAGTAAGTGCACAATATGATAGAGTTCAAGGTGTATGAATCTCTTAGTATAGCGAGATATATTTGCACTTAGACTTTATGTCTCAGGGAGAACATTTGAATCATATATGTTCATGTGAGTCATGTACACAGTGAATTCCCTTTTGCAGCTGGCTCTTTCTCCTTGGATGTGACTCCACAAAGTAAGTCTTGGTCTTCTTCATTGGAAAATTATGTTAGATGACAAGAATTAGGAATTTTCATCATATTTTCTTGAACTTCTTCAACGTGAAAATGAGTGGACTTCCCATTTTGGTCATTTTACACCATTTCCATTGTTCACCCAGCGGGCGACACTATCAATTGTGTTATCTTCTATGTTGTAATCAATTAGGCGCATGTTCATCAAAGCATTGGCTGAGCCCCTGTAGAGACACCAGATATTTGGGCTTCCATCCTGAGTTCAATAATGCTATGAACATGAAGTCCAAAATTTAATACTTGAAGCTGTCTAAGATACATAGCAAGTATATCATTTATTTTTGAGGGTTCAAGTCATCGCTTAGGTCCCATCAACTAGTGTATCCTTCATATGGTAGTTATTGTGAAAAGACTTGATGAAGTCAAGTACAAAATGTGATATAGAATTAATAAATTTTATTATTATATGGTAGCAGTTTTATATGTTACATTTATAAAAAAAACACCATAAGGAAAAGGTTTAAAAAATTAACAGAGGGGAAATCTGTATGGGAGGATATTGTCAGGAGATGCATTTAAAGACTTTTTAATGCATTTGTAGCATATTTTTGATAGGGCGAAAAGGTATTTTGGATGTACTAAGTTAGATAAACTTGGTATCACTTAGATCAATTGTCAAGCAGATTTTTGATTATCATTCCTTTGTGGGTTCATCTTAAATTACTGGTCATGTATCACCTAATGTAATGGTCATTTGACATTTCAATGATCCTTTATTTTAATACTTCAGTAAGACACTTTGGGTATCTTAGGCTCATATTGGTATGACGGAATTTTTTAAGTGTTGATTTGAGTCTTATTAAATACAATTTTTCCATATGATTAATTGATGAGACTTGTTTAACCCGCTTCTCAGGTCTAGTCATCAATTTTTCCAATGAATGTTCACTATTCTTCACATCATGTCTGATGTGCTAATATCTGATAATTATAAAGTTACCCATGAAGGTTTGTCAACTTCACTGCCCGTTTATCTTTATAATTAGATATTGAGTGATATTTCTAGATAAGTATCTCACATAAATACAGTCATACTTCATACAATCAAGTCATGATAATGGAGAAGCCTAGTAAGCTATGACTATTCTATTGGATGCTCGAGTTTTAATGGAAGATAAGTCCCACCCTGGAACAGTTATATCTGACAAGGATAGCGTTCATTTATGGACTGTCATCCATCATAGAGCTTATGATATCTTAAAAGATTACAACTAAACCAGATTATAGACTAAGTGGCGAGGTATTCTCTGAAAGTTTGCTGATTTTCTAGGGACAATTTTAAACGTACATTTAGAGCCTTTACAGTTTAATTTAAATATTTTTACACTATAGTATAATCTAGAAACACAATCAAACAAAAAAGCGTTTATTGCAGTAGATTATAATATATTGATTACTAATCTCAAGTGTTAACTAGAGGCCAAAAACTACTTAATTCTATTTAGGTGAGGATTATTTATATATTTTGGCCCCTATTGTTCTTCCAAGATGGGGCCAAGCCCATTATTTGGCTTCATTTAAAGAGAATGCCTAAAGATTAGTTATTTAGTGGGGTCTAGATATTGATTTTGAAAATTTTTGAAAAAATACGTATTTATGACTATAAAAGTTAATTGAGTCATTTAAATTCTTATTTTAGATCTAGTATGTGATAGTGTAAGTGGATACAGAAGATAAATCTTATTTCTTAACTTGAATAATACTAAGTCATTAGAAACCAATACTGAGACTACCCATTTAATCTATTATGAAGCCTTAGGAAACTTACAGACTATCTAAATCTGTATCTGTATCAAAATTCCCTTATACCCTTGCAATGCTTTACTGTCCATGCAAGAAAGACAATATACTATATTGCAATATAATGAATTAAATAGATTCAGGTGTCTTATTTGTCACAGCCTTCTATATGTTCAAATTTATAACTTAAGTCTATGTTTAATGTATATAAAAAGCTTTAGTTGTTATATGAGTTGATTGGACTACCTAGTTATATCAATTTCAAATTTAATGGGGCTCATTGACAAAATTAGTTTATAAAGCGCTCAGAAGAGAGTCTATGATTAGGAAAAAACACCACACTTATAGTCAGCTATTTTTTCTTGTATTTTAAAAGGCATAGCTTATGATATAGAAATATGTTATAGGAAACTAGAATATAAATATCTAGAAAACTATATAGGCGATATCTGTAATATTATAAGACTGTGTATCACTATTAGATGCAAATATAAGTGTAATATATAAAATCTTTCTTTACTTTGATCAAAACTTTAAAAATATGATGTTAAAAATTTACTTATATAAATACAACCTCATTTTTGAGCTGGTCCAATCCAATGTCATCAAATTTTGATGTCCACTACCCCCTGTGTAGGGGTGGTGGTGCACCGCCTCCTTGTGTTTTTTGGCAGCGGCCAAAGCGTGCCCATACTGGCTCTGCTAGCTCCCCCTAAACCCACTGGTCAGGTTGTTTACTCTCAGGATCTTGACCAACACCTTGCGCAAACCCAGAGGAGCTTAGAAGCCCCTTATTTCTCCCCTGGAGCAACCTGCGCTTCATCCTTTGGGTCCTGTATGGAAATCTCTTCCCTTATACAAGTGCCACCATCCTCAAGATGGCTCAGGAAGTGTTTAAACTAGCTATTTTATTAATTTTTGCTTCTTTAAGGAGCATTTTGATCTAGGCTTTCATAGTGAAGCCAGGCTATGGCTGTGGCGATGGTGCCACTTGTTTATAAGAATGCACTACCACAAATACTTGTACTTGGTTACCAGAGAAGCTCACTCTGGTGGTTCAGTTTGATGCGCTGCCCAGCCATCTTCCCCCAACCAGCTCTTTCATGAACTCCTGAGTGGTTGGCTGCCTATGGCGCAGATCCCCTTCTCCAGTTTGTGGTTTCTTATGGAGCCAGCCAACTTGCAGGGACTCGCTACTTTGCAACCATCCATCCTTTCCACTTGGACCCCCACCTCTCCATTTTCCCCGTACCATTGTCTGCTCCGCCCCAGACCACCCATTCTGGGCCCACATTAAAAATTGATGCTCAGTTTGCCCTTTATGCTTTGGCTTAATCACTTGAAACACAAGTGCCCTAACCCTATCATCACAGCAGCTTCCACTGCTCCTCGCTCCAGTGTCAGCCCCACTTCTCATCTGCATTAATTTTTAAGTGGGGTTCAATTATCAGTCCCCTTTCCACACCTTCAGCAGCCAAAGCTTTTGTTGAACCAACCAGCCCAGACCAATACACTGAAACATTTTCTGATCAGGTTTTGGCTTAATCCTAAGATAACCAGACTTGGTCAAAGGTTCAGGTGACACTGCTCATAAACCCAGCCAATCAGCTCTAACTTCTGGCCTGATTATTCCCATCTCAAACCATATATAATCTCTTAAATGGGTAGATGACGCTGAGAAGGTATACATGAAGAAACCTAACTTTGATTGGCCAGAATTATGTTTCGATCCACCCAATTCAACTCTTTGCATTGATTCCACCATCATAAAGGCATTCAAGCATACAAAACTTTAAATAAGATGGAGCTTGAGGCCACTGTTGCCCCTACTAACATGCCTTATCACCAAGCCCTCCACACGTCTATGGAGCCACTGGTCAACGGAATTACATGTCCAAATTGTTCCACTTGACTTCCCTGATGTTGCCCAAGCATCCATCGAAGAGATCACATTTGCTGCAGGCCGCACTTGCATTAATTCTGTATCCTGGTTACTTTGATTTACCCTCAAACCCAACAACAAAAATTTTCTCTTGTGTGCCTGAGTTAATCAAGCACGCCGAATTCCAGCTGCCCCAGTGTCTCAAAGCCATGTATATTGCTAGCCTCATCAATGAGGAAAATCCTCATCTGGGCAGCCTTCACCTCATGCCATTGATGCACTAAATCAAATTTTATCTGCTCTCAAGTGTGTTCTCCAGAACACGCTGGATGGAGATCACTTCAACTCACCTCACCCATCTGATAAGGAATCTTAGGAAATTAGTTAAAGTGCCATGGTAGAGATTTGTTGTCGCAGATAATCCCTTTGTTTGGCCTATCGCATATAAAGATGCATGTATGTCTCCCCTGTTTTGGGTGGGGAGCCACTTGAGCTTAAAAAATAAGAGTATTTTATAATTAAGAGACATAAAAAATAACATTTTGTTATCATCCCTTACAAAAAGTAGACGATTAATTATTGAAATCTATAACTTGATGAAAGATAATGTAAGTCTAAATCAAGTATAAGTGAAGTCTTAATTTGGGGCTTCACTTTAATTATACTTATGCCAAGTAGCAGACTTCCCCTAAATTTCATTGATAAGAGGTATGCTGCTAGAAATATACTGCACCAAATCTTAGTTTTTAACAAAATATTGAATCAAAGAGTGACATATCAATTAGGATGATGTAACAATCAAATAAATTATATAGTTAATTTTATAGAAAATCAAATAATAAATTGATCTGAATCAGATAATGATTAGGAGGACATGCAAGCTCTCCATAAAATTCATTTTGTTCCTCTATGGATCTATAAGGCCCTATAAAGAAATCTTTGACAAGCTGCCATTCCAGTGCCATCAACTGAGGTAAATGAGACAGCATCCCATTACCAACTAAATTTATGTTGGAATATCCTAATTAATTAATCAGTGAACCACATGACTTAGATTATTCCAATTATCAAAATATTAAGTTTCACTCCCTAATGTCAGGGAAACTGGAGCGCAGGAGGTCGCTGGAGGGAAAGACACAGCCAAAGGTGACACAACAAGGCTAGTGGCCCAACAAAACGAAGAGACGTCCTAAATGGTTAGTATGGTGTTTACAATATAAATTTTTAGAGCAAAAAGCACACCAAAATGGCCACAGCCATCAGGGACAAGAGGTCCTGGGAGCTGTGAAGGGTGGCATAAAATCCAAGGCTAAGTCCAGAGAATTATGAGGAGGCGGAGGCGTCAGAATAGGTGGCGGAGTGGGTGGAGGGCTCACGTACAGCATAGGGTGCAAACCAGAGTGGAAAACGAACTTAGACATCACAGATCATCAGAGAAGTATATATTTTTTTTGTTCAAGAAAAAAAAGGTATACAGAAAATTGCCCAAAGTTCCTGGACTTTATTAGGGTGATAAGAGTATCTGAGAAAAGCAAAGCCTTCTCATCTTGGGACTTATTTATAGGGGGTTGCTTCACGACGATTCCATAGGTTATTGGAATCTGATATGAGCTACAAATTCGTCGTTTTTCAACAAAATCAAATTTTTTCAAATTTGGCCAGATTTCATAACCTCATATCTTGTGATTTTCTGGGTCTTGAGTTCGATTCCCACTTGGTATTTTGCCTCAAATAAGCTGTTTTCCTCAGCCCTGGCTGGCAAAGCCAAAACCTATTCTTTGTCAATGACCTTAGATAGGTCATTGGTGACCTTTAGGGGTTCTGGTCTCTGCCCCAAGGGCTTATTGGAATTGGCTTTAGAAGGGCGGTTAATTCCAGGAAATATGTCTAGCTGTGACATCACCCTCCGCTCTTGGACGGGGTTCTATGCCTCCTGAGGGGACATTGGCCAAGGCAAAGTTCTTGTGGGGAGTGGGTAACTTCATGGAAGCTAAAGAGGCTTGGGTGGCAGGTCCTGCGGCATCTGGGAATTTAGAGTGGAAGTCATAATTTAGGTCCTGAGCATTGGTCATGTCCCAATAAGATACCCAACTGTTCTCTGTCTCATCATATCCTTTCCAGGACATCAAGTATTTCAGGCGGCGCCAGGATAGTCGAGAAGCAATAATGGCATCAAACGTCATATTTTGGTTCACCATCCACTATCACAGGATCTGGGTGAGGTGACATGGGACCATTGAAGGGGGTCAGGAGGCATTCATGCAAGGTGCTGAACACTTTGATTGTGGGGGGTAATTCAACCTGATAAGCTGATGGGCCAACTTTCTTGAGGATCTTGAAGGGTCCAACATGCGTAGGACCTAACTTGCGGCAGGGTTGCTTCAGGTGGAGATTCTTGGCGTTGACCAAGACCAGGTTACCAGGCTTATACTCAGGTCCTTCACGGCGCTTTCAGTCAGCATATGCTTTGTAGATCCTCACAGCATCAACGAGATGGTCTTTCACTGCCTGATGTATGTCCCTGAGCTCTTTAGCGCGCTCATTGGCAGTGACGACGTTGGACTAAAGCCGCGGACTTATGTTGAAACTGGGGTTGTAACCATAATTTGCAAAGAATGGGGAAGTGCTTTTAGAGGCATGGGTAAGGTTATTATAAGCAAATTGCGTCAGTGGGAGGTGAGAGGACCAATTGTTCTGTTCAGCATTGATATAACTACGCAAGAATTGCTCCAAACCTTGGTTCACCCTCTCCGTCTGTCCATCTGACTGGTGGTGGAAGGCTGTGGAGCAGCAGGAGCGGATGCTGAGAATGGAAGGCAGGGCTTCTCAGAACTGAGTGGTGAATTGTGGGCCCCGATCCCTGATAATCTCCTTGGGAAGACAATGTGAGCAAAAGATGTGATCTACAAAGAGGCGGGCTGTCTCAACTAAAGTAATGGTGGTGTTGCAGGGAATGAAGTGGGCCATCTTTGTGAAACGGTCCACCACAACCATAACTGCATCATAACCCTGGGACAAGGGAAGTTACGCATTAAAATCGACAGACACTGATGTCCAAGGGCCCTCAGCAGCTTGGAGGGGAACAAGCAATCCAGCACTCTTCAGGCAGCTTGGCTTTGACCGGTTGCACGTCAAGCAGGACTTTGTGAATTTTGCCACATCAGTGGCAATAGCTTTCCAACTGAAGGAGCGACGGACTAACTCAAGATTCTTGTCCTTGCCAGGGTGGCCAGCAGTTGGAGGGTCATGAGCTTCACGGATCACTTCCTCACGCAGGGGTCCAGGAGGTACCCACCACTTGCCCTGATGGAGGATGACACCATCCATCAATTGGTAGCCTATGTCCAGGGATTCGCCATTTCTATGGCAGTCCTGCTTATTCTATCATAGTCAGCTGACAGAGGTTGGGACAACCTAACACGGGAGGGGTGTCAGTGTCACCTTCCAAAGGTTCCATCATAAGCAGAGCGGGGGATGGACAGTGGGCTCTCCTTCACCTGTTCCGGCTTAATCAACACCTGGGTATTGTGGGCATCCTCTAGTGCAGGTCAGGTTCTAGGGCAGGGTTCCGGGATAGAGCTTCAAGTAACATGTTCTGGGTGCCCTTAATGAAGTCATATTTGAAGTCAAACACTGACAGGATTTATAACCACCGGGACTGGCGAGGGGATAGCTTCTGGGGGCCGGTAGTACATAAATGCATTGTGGTCAGTACAGACACTAAATGGCCACTTAGACCCATGCAAATGGTGGCGCCAGTGTTGTACTGCCTCCACAACTGCAAGGAATTCCTTATCATATATTGCATAGTTGAGCTGCGTCAGAGTCATTTTCTTAGAAAAGTAAATAACAGGCCGTTCCACTCCATCATCCCCCTCTTGTAGCAGAGCAGCTCCCACCAAAAGTTGTAAGCATCAGTGGCGACAATGAAGGGGCGGCTGAGGTCTGCATGTACCAACACTGGGCTGGACAATAGTATGGACTTGACGGTGTGGAATGCAGCATTGCATTCATTGGTCTGGCTAAAAAATCTTCTTCCATGAAGCGGTGTAGAGAGGGGCGGCAACTTCTGAGAGCTGGGGGGTGAACTTCTTGAGGAAGTTACATGTCCCAAGGAAGCTGCGTAATTCTGTGAGAGATGAGGGGGTAACCCAATCACGGATAGCTGCTTCCTTATCTGGGGCGATCATGTGACAATGGAAAAAGATAATGTTTCCTATGAACTCAACCTTGGGTTGAAAGAACTCGCAATTGCTAGCCTTAATTGTAAGGTTTGCCTGTGAAAGTCTCTTCATAACAGACACAAGGTGGTAGGCATGAGATTCTGCATCTGGGGAAAAGACCAGTACGTCGTCAATGTATGCAATCGCGCATGTACTCATAAGGTCTCCCAAGACAGCATCAATGAGTCTCTGAAAGCAGGCGGGAGCGTTCTTCAAACCAAACAGCATAACCCTGAACTGGTAGATACCTTTACGAGTGCGAAAAGCGGTCAACCATGCCTGACCTTCTTTAATGCAGATCTGGTTGAAAGCGTTGAGACAGTCAAGCTTGCTGAAAACCCTAGCCTTCTCCACGTAGCGGGCAATCTGTCGCTCCAAAGGGAGCAGTTGGGGGTCAGGAACTGTTACTTTGTTCAGATTGCCATAATCAACGCAGGGACGAAGTGAGCCATCAGACTTCTCTACAAACAGTAGGGGGAGCACACAGGTAAGGATTTCTTAAAGATTTGACCCTTAGAGAGCATTTCGTCTACCCAAGCGTCCAAGGCAGCCTCCTCCCTCAGGGACAAGGGGTAAATTGGGGAGGATATCATGATGAAATCCACGGTCAAATTAAACTCAAAGTCAAACTTGGTGTGCTCAGGGAGTGGGCGGGCCTTTGTGGGATCAAAAAGATCAGCATATCCACGGATGCATTCTGGTTGAGTAAGTGTTGGGGTCAGGGCATCAGTAGGTTGAATAGAGGCTAGGCCACCTTAGGAGAGGGGCTCACCTTCTGGGGAGCACCGTGGCGCTCTCATCTAAGCAAGGGATGGTAACCGTGACTCCACCAGGAAATTGTGCATGCATGTTAGAGTCTAGGAGGTTAGAGGCAATGTCAAATAGGCGCTACCAGCTAAACCCTAAAATAACAGGTTATAGTAGGTTCTTTATCGAGGAGAAGCTCTCAACAAAGTAACCATCACCTGCAATGAAAGGGATAGGTGCTAACACACGGTAACTTGAAATTGTTTGAGATGCACCACCCTTCACAAACTGACCAACTCCCAGGGGTAGCTCCAGGGACTCTGCTAACTCTTGGCGGATGAAGTTTCAGTTGCACCAGTGTCCACCAAAGTGAGTGTACGAAAGCTCTTCCCTGAAGAAGAAAAGGTAGCTATGAACAAGAAGGAATCAGAGGAGGGTTTATTTCCCTCAGAGCCAAGGGATGACAGGATGGCTCAAAGCCCAGAGGGCGGCGTATAATGTGGAGTATCCCCTAAAAAAATTTTCCATATGACTTCACATTGCCATAAAGTTGTCCACGGGACTTAAATGGTGTGGGGTATCTTAGTGCTCTATGTTCGGCGAGAGGAAGGTCTTTATCACATGAGACTACACCAGTCAGGACAGCTAAGCTTTTGGTGGTGTCAGCCATGGCTATATCTTCTTCAATCATCCTCTCATGGATCTCTACTCATTTCTAGATGGAGTCCGCCACAAGAGGTGACTCTGGAGTGATAGGAAAGAGTTGTTCAACTGGGCCAACTGGGATGGCAGGTTGGGCAGAGGGCATAGGTTCTAAAACAGCAACGACAGGTCCATACCCTGGAGGAAGTGAATGCTCTGAATCAAATGGGTTAGACTTACTAACCCCTCTACTTTTGATGACAAAAGTGAGGGGTACTCCGTGGAGTGCGGCGGTGCAGGGCCAGTGGTGAGGGGACCCTCACCTATGATGGAGGTTTCAGTCTCACCTTCCAGCGAGCTCACTGCTGGTTCCTAAGCGGTACTGGGAGAGTATGGAAGTAGGGCCTTCTAGAATCAGATTGGAAGTGTCCATAACGGCCAGTGTCTCAGCTGGATATGTCACCACTGGATTGGAAACATGCTGGTGCCCCACAGTGATGGAGTCATCAAGTTCTAGGATATGGAGTTCATCGGTACAATTAGGCTTGGTGGCACAGAGGCTGATAGACAACAGGGATGCAAGGATGGAGCATGTCCCAGATAAGGAGGGAGGTGGGTTATCCCATATGCCAAGGGAAGCCCCATTATTATCCAGGGACTTGCGGAGAAGGGCCATTTTCAACTGTTCAAGAGATTCCAACCTTGATGCTCGCTCTTGAAACAGGCGCAAGTATTGAGCTGCAGTGAGGTCTTCTTGGGACAAGTGTACAAAGGAGTTATAGTCCTCAAAGGTAGCAGGGGGATAATTTCAGGGCTTGACAAAGGTTTTTCAACGCTTGGAGAGATTCCAGGAGGGATCTATTATTCTCACCCATGGAGAGTAACCATTGGTGAGCTCCCTCTGAAATTTCACGGGGCAGCAGCTGGAGGAGGATTACGTGGGCTAATTCCTTGCCTTGAGACTTCAGGCGGGCCCTAAGGCTGGACAACGTGTTGAAGATCTCATTTTTTTATTTGGAATCCCGTGAAAAGTGGAGAGTGAGACTGGTAGTGGCAGGTACTGCACACTTTATGAAAGTCTTGAGTGAGGGGAGCCGCGAAACACCCTCAGCACACCCTTTGAGGAAGGTAACAACCAAGGCCAGAAGGGATACAAAAGCACCAGCCCAGTGGTCCGCTTCAACGGGTGACAACTCTGAGAGGATTGGGCTGATTCTAGCCACCCAACAGTAGAAGAAACTTACAAAAATTCTAGGCTTTTCTCAGATAATGTCAGGGAAACTGGAGCGCAGGAGGTCGCTGGAGGGAAAGACATAGGCCAAAGGTGACACAACAAGGCCAAGTGGCCCAACAAAACGAAGAGACGTCCTAAATGGTTAGTATGGTGTTTACAATATAAATTTTTAGAGCAAAAAGCACACCAAACTGGCCACAGCCATCAGGGTCAAGGAGCCCTGGGAGCTGGGAAGGGTGGCATAAAATCCAAGGCTAAGTCCAGAGAATTATGAGGAGGCGGAGGCGTCAGAATAGGTGGCGGAGTGGGTGGAGGGCTCACGTACAGCAGAGGGTGCAAACCAGAGTGGAAAACGAACTCCAGACATCACAGATCGTCAGAGAAGTATATATTTTTTTTGTTCAAGAAAAAAAAGGTATACAGAAAATTGCCCAAAGTTCCTGGACTTTATTAGGGTGATAAGAGTATCTGAGAAAAGCAAAGCCTTCTCATCTTGGAACTTAATATATATGGGGTTGCTTCATGACGATTCCATTGGTTATTGGAATCTGATATGAGCTACAAATTTGTCATTTTTCAACAAAATCAAAAATTTTGAATTTGGCCAGATTTCATAACCTCATATCTTGTGATTTTCTGGGTCTTGAGTTCGATTCCCACCTGGGATTTTGCCTCAAATAAGCTGTTTTCCTCAGCCCTGGCTGGCAAAGCCAAAACCTAGTTTTGTCAATGACCTTAGATAGGTCATTGGTGACCTTTAGGGGTTCTGGTCTCTGCCCCAAAGGCTTATTGGAATTGGCTTTAGAAGGGCGGTTAATTTCAGGAAATATGTCAATAGCTGTGACACCTACAGGGAATGCACCATTATGTGTTAAATATTGATTACCCTTTAACACAATAGATAGTACAAACTTATTATCAAAAAACACATTTTTAAATTACTTAAATTTTCTAGTTATACTCAAGCTTTTATAAGTCAGGGCGAAAGAGCATTAGCCATTACCTTAGGAAAGATTGCAACAGTATTGGTGTCAAAATCTATAAGCAATCACATCTGGAGAAGCCATATTGCCAATAGCCATCATGAGAATTTCTAAAACTTCTGAACCTCCCCTAAGCAAACTGAGCCCTACCGCAGTTGTTTAACACAGGAAACTTAAAGTCCCAATATGCGTTGCTGAAGTTAGCAACAGATCATAGCTATGAAATTTAAAGTTTAGGATACTACTTTTCTAGCTTAAAAAGCAACTGAATATTATATTTTTTCATACTGTCATTAAAATTGAAAGGAAATACTACCTTTTTCTGTTACTACTTTAAGCAACTACTTATGATAAAAGTAAAGAAACCCTTGATCTGACTAAGTTTTGTTAATTATATGTGATGCTGAAAATTCTCTCTTAGAAAGTGATCCTAAAAGCTCTTCTTCATCAGAAAAAGTACTAACATTAAAAACAAGGCATATGAGTTTTTCTTATAAAAGTGGGTGAACTCAATTATATAAATTCAGCCTAGCAGAAGGTTATGGAATTTTACCCAATACATGGCTAGAAAAAATTATCTTAACAACTTGATACACAATTATCTAAATCAGTTTATATAAAGCATGAGTATAGAAAAGATGAGATATATATGGTTATTTATTAGAACCAATAAGCCATTTTAAATCATTCTTGAAATTTATACTAAGAAAAAATAGCAGATGGTTAACTAGGATGTTTTTTCTCAGGGCATGGAGATATAACATTATCACTTTTAAAAGCTAATGTAATCCTAAATTGCCATGATTAAATGCCATAGATATGCTAATAAGACTTATTTTGACGTTTTTTGTCTAGAAAAAGAAAATCAAAAAACATACTATAAGCTACTCATAGAAAGCATATATAGTTTTTTAAATATATGTGCAATTGATTAAAACCAATATATTGCTAAGGGAACTTATGAGGTCTATAAACTAAGATTAATATAGGTAGCTTCTATATGGATAATTTTCTTATTTATAAAATTTAAATAGTATTCAAATGAAAATGATACTACACATATTTTTCCTAGCTCGCTAGATTATAATTAATTAATCAGGCATATATAGTTAATTAGATACCTATCTAGATATTTTTGATATTATTATTTAAATTTGTCTAGAATTTATAAAAAATAAAGATAAAAAATAGGAGAATATAAAAGGAGTGATTTAAATGATACACATACTCAAGAAAGGCTTACTTCTTGGATTTAAAAAACTCTCATGGAGCTTAGTATATGTGTTGTGTATTTGCAAATTTTTTCACATAAAACTTAATTAAAGTCAAATAATTATACAAAATAATTAACCACACTTTAAATACCAAACAGAATGATAGATACAACTTTGTCCTTATCGCCTATTCTTCCAAATTAACATATGATATAATTATAATACAAACTAAAACTAACATTGATAAGGACCTCTAAACTCATTAACTAATAAGAAGCTTTATTATACACTTGCGGCAAGTGGTGGAGAGTTTAAGGGAAGCCAATCTCACGCTGAAAACCAGTAAGTGTGAGTTCTTTAAGTCCCAGTTCATTCTCTGGCAAAGTTGTGTTAACCAAGGCCGCATGATAAAAATGGACAAGGAGAAGGAGATTTTTGAGTGGCCCACCCCAACTTCAGTTAAGAAATTGAGGAGTTTTTGGGGACATATGTATTCCTTAAAAAGTTACTAACGAATCTTTCTGAAGTGGTGGCGCCCCTGTATAAGGTGAGTGTGGCAAAAGTTCTCTAGTGATTCCCAACTTTTCAGGATGCCTTCCAAGTGGTAAAGTTCACCCTGTTGTCCACGTCCATCCTTCGTCATGTAGACCCCACAAAGGAGTTTATTGTGGCTTCTGAAGCCTCCAACTTTTTCCATAGCTGCAACCCCTATAACAAGTAGGCGAAGATGGAAGTGAGCATCATTGGATATTTTTAAGGAAGAATTCCCCTACTTGAGTTAAACTACGTCATATATGACAAAAAGAGTTTTTAGCAGTGTTTGAGGCGCTGACTTATTGGTGTCATTATTTGAATGGCTCATTCAAACTCTTCAGCATACATACAGATCACCATGCCTTGTTGTACTACTGTGAAACTCATGTCTTGCCCTCATGACAACCACTGGCATGAGACCCTAGCCCAGTTTGTGTTTTCTTATGAATTTACTAAGGTCAAGGAGAATTGTTTGGTGGACACTTTGAGCTACAACCCTGCACTAGCTCCCTATCCTAAGGAGGGGGAGGTGCATAATATCCCTTTAATAATTCCACTGGGTAAGATAGTATCTCAACTTTTCTCTCCCTTGGCCCATGGGCCAGATTTTGCTCCTATGGAAAATTCGTAGAAAATTGGTATGCTCAGAAAGGTAGTCCTCTCACAACCATTGTCAGCTGAGTATACTACGGTCCTCGCCAATAGCAAGTTTAATCAAGAAGAAGTTACCAGGAGATACCACGTTAAGGACGAAATGGCGTAGTATCAGGGATGCCTCTGGGTTCCCACAGGACCCCTTCTCCTGGAAGTTATCATAGATCATCATGATGGAATCACCGTTGGCCACCTTAGGAAAAAAGACTCTTAAGCTTATCCTCCACAATTGCAATTGGAAGGGATTAGCCATGCAGGTTGCCAGGTATTTTAAGGAGCGCCTGCCTGCAACCAAATAAGTCAAATTGCCAGCCCCTCTCAGGGTTGTTGGTGCCAGTTCAAAAAACTGTAGGTCCCTGGACTTCCTTATCAGTTGTTTTATTGTGGAGTCACCTGTCTTTGAAGGCTATGACGGTATCATGGTAGTGGTGGACCGTTTTACAAAGTTCTCCCACTTTATCCCTTGTAGAACCACAGTAACCGCGTCAGAGATGGTTATGCTCTTCATGTCACGCATGTTTGCTCTGTGGGGTCCATCAAAAGATAACTAGTGATCAGGGACTCCAGTTTACCTCTGTTTCTTTTGAAGAAGAGTTATGTAAGACTCTTCAGATTAGCCCCTGCCGTTCAACTGCCTATTACCCTCAATCAGATGGGCAGACTGAACGAGAGAACCAGTGTCTAGAAAAGTTCTTGCGGTGTTACACTGCTGCAGATCATTCAGATTGGGTTTCTCACCTTCCCATGGCCCAATTATGCTACATCAATGCCCACCATGCATCAATCAGTTGTTCCCCCTTTTCCAACAAATGTGCTTCAACCTCACCTTCAACATGGAGCCTGATTGTGGATCTAATGTGGAAGCTGTGGTGGACTTTGTGAAGACAATCAAGAAAGTACGCCAATGGGTAAACCCCAGATTGGATGCGGCCATTCAGGCTTACAAGGAGACCGCTGATGGTAAGAGACGAGTTGATCCAGCATACAAGGAAGGAGACCTCGTGATGATGGATGCTATATACATCCCAATCTTGCAACCGTGTAAAAAATGAAACCAAAGATGATTGGGCTCTACAGCGTTGTCAGAAAGGTGGGCCACGCCTTATACCAGTTTGATCTCTCCTCTTGTTCCAAATCATTTCAGGCTTCCAGGAAAGTAAGCTTACGTTGTTTTTAGACCCTCCACCAGAGACTCCCAAGGCTTATCTCGTGAATGGGGTACCAGAATGGGAAGTGGAGGAGATAGAGCAAACCATAATGTAAGAAGAAGTCTTGAGTATCTTGTATCCTGGAAGGTATTTGATGCAACGGAGAACATTTGGGTCCCAGCACATGACTGCGCCCAAGCCCAAGATCTAACTGAAGTATTCCCAAAGCGTTTCCCTGATGCTGCAGGATCCAAGTCCAGGAAAGCCATCGCTGCCATGAAGTTGGCCCCTGCCCACAAGAATTTTTACTTGGCAAATGCCCCTGGAAGGCAGGGGTGGAGCCTAAAAAGAGTAAAAGGGTAGTGTCATGTAAACATGACAATATTGAAGGAACCAACTGTCAGGACAAGGATGTACGTCAGGTGTCCAAAAAGGTCAAGCTGCAGGACCTCCTGATTTTTGTACACCTTGGACCAACGTGGGGTGCAGACCAGAAATGACCAGGTTGGTCCAGGGGAAGTGCATGACGCCCAGCTCTGCATTAAAGCGGGAGCATTAAAACGCAATTTTTGTCTTCTTAATATTGACAGTTCAATTTGGTTTCTCAGAGAATGGGGGTTTGAAACCCATTAAATTTTCAATATTTTTAAATTGGGTTGGCTCAACTTCTGTTTAATAGATCAAGTTCAATCTTTAGCTTTAATAACATGGCCAATGGTAGGGTGCACCAATTGGGTCATTTAGGCTTGGCTATTTTCCACAATCTATGACTCGCCTCACCTTGTTTAAAGTATGATTATAAAAACCAACTTTCCTTGTTGGTCGTCTTCCTAATTAATAAAATCTCATTAGTTTAAATTTATAATATGTTAACTTTGGCGAACCCATGCACGGGCCTCTTTGGGGAAGTCTCTAACAACATTAGCCGTTTTATTTGCACAAAAATACTACCACATCTGGTGCACCGCTGGGCCGCCTTGGGCCCCTCCAGAACTAGGCACCCAAGCACTCAAGCCCAGATCACCGCATGGATATGGACTCCCCTCTGGGGTCCACCCAAGTCTTGTTGTTTGTTTGCTATCTAGTAAAATATACCACATTATACAGCATTACCCTGTGTTATTTTAGCTTCAGAACCCTCTGCGGGGCTATGCTTACCCTTATATTGACTAATAGTTTCCTGGCGGTGTGGCTGTGCACCACGCACCACCTCACTGGGAACGGGAGAGTTATAGACACACTTCTGACACATAGCCAACTAATTTTACTAGAGAAAACCTTGGACCACATGGTCTACATGAAGCTCATGGCCAACCAAATTAGCAAATAAGTTTAACCTTTCCTGGACCTCTTATAATCTCTTTTTATTATAAGGTCGCTGTGTGACAACTATAATGAACTTCACGCAACTATGACCATTAACTCATATATGGCGACCGGCTTTGTAGGTTCTTGGACATGTAGAAATCCTATAATAGGGTGATTTGTCTGTACATTGATGCCCTACTGCCACTAACGCATTCCACTGATAGAAAAGTGATGGATCTCAGAGTTTTCTAACAATTTAACTTTGGGTTTCAAGACTCACAAAGATTTACAAGAAAGTACCGGTCAAGAAAGGTCACCAAAAGTGGACCTCCTGAGTCCAGTACTACCTAAAATAGCTCTTGACTCCCATGGCTGTATTACAAGACAAGCTGACAGAGATTATAATCCTGGATAAGCCCCTCACCTGTACTATGGCCTACTCAGATGACGCAACTATTGCGTTCAGCTGCCAAGAGGACGTTATCAAACTTTTATAACTCTTAAAAGGTACGCCAAAGTGTCCAGAGAGAAATTTAATGCCTCCAAGGTGATGGTATTACCGGTGATCTTCCCATTTTACCTTACCACACCAAAATTGAGGAAGTTAGCACTTTTTTCTCAGCATCATCATGATTCGCCAATTAGATAAGATAAAGGATAACGAGGAAAAGATCCTTGAGATGGTAAATGTCAAGTTTGCCATATGGAACCTCCAGGACATAAGTATAGAATGGGCCATGATTATAACGGCAAAGATGTTGACTGGACGCCACATAGCCCTAATACACACTACAGGGAGGATTGAGGCTGAACAGATAGGTATATGAAAAATACCTTAAAAATGGAAACCTGAAGTAATAGATGCTGTGGTTATCATATTTAAATATTTAAAACGGCTATGAAACAAATTTTGTCTTCACAAATGGCAATATGACCACTCAGAATAAAACAAAACCTTATCAATTAATTTAAATGATTGCAATAAGGGTCAAAACAGAATGACTGGCTCTGATAATGAAATATAAATGAGGAACTAAATTAATTATTTTAAGTTTTAGAAATGACAAGAGTAACAGTCCAGTACTCGGTGCACTAAGAGGGAAATGCCTTGGACCTGATGGGATTCCCTATATTTTATATAAAATATTTTACTAACATCTCTAAATTATTCTAGCTTCAATGAACATGTGTATTATGGAAACATGCCTCCTACCTGGAGGCAAAGAAGCCTACATGTTCACTTTATTCAAGAAAGAAGACAGATTAGACCTATCCAACTGGCGTCCAATTTCCCTAACAAATACAGATACAAAAATTTTCACTAAATCTATGGCTAAACGACTAGGAGAAACTGCAACTGATGAGATATCCCCATCACAATATGGATTTGTTCAAAGAAGATTCATATGGGATAACATCCACACAGTCGCAAATGTCTGCCAGTCCAAAACCTCTGGAGCCCTTGTCTTTTTAGACCAACAAAAGGCATATGATAGGGTGAACTGGACCTATCTTAGGGCCTGCCTTCAAAAATTCAAGCTTCCAAATAAATTTATAAAATGGGTAATGTTGTTTACAGAGTCTGCAACCATGGCTGTGCGGGGAGCAGGCTTCTTAACCAACCCATTTATCCCACAGAGAGGACTAAAACAAGGAGACCCCTAAGACCTCTACTCTACAACTTTAGCTTAGACCCCCTAATCCGAAATACAAACACACTGCTCAAAGGAATCAACGTCAAAGGCCAACCACCAGTCAAAATGATGGCCTTCACTGATGATTGTGTGGTGGGCATATCCAACTATCAGGACGCTTGCAGAATTGAGAAAATAATACAAGACTATTCGCCATAAGTAGCGCATCACTTAACACTGAGAAAACGGAAATTATACTCCTGGGAAAATATCAGACCTTTTGGGCGCCATCTACCCAGGGCCAACAAGATAAAACAACATCAAGACTCCTGACCAGACATAGGAGGCGTAAAATAGCAACGACCTCACTGAAACTTCCATTCATCACCAAGCCAACAGCTGGTTCTGTTCGTCACTTGGGAGTATGGTTGGAAGCAGGGGGTTACGCTAAATCCATGATGGAAAATCAATTATTGGACAAAATAACAAAACGAATTGCCTCCTTACATGGACATCAAACAGGTTTAACAGGAAGGGTCACGGTAGCCTACTCTATGATTTTATCAATCATATGATTCACGGCCCATGCAATCGCTTTCTCACCATCCTTTTTCAACACAGTCCATGCCCTATTATAAGGATGGTTATGGTCCAACCATAACCCCCCTGTACGCCTCAAAACCCTATTTGGATCTAGAAGGAATGGAGGCATGGAGCTTACTAATTACCTAGAGCAAGCAACCCACATACTGGGATCTTGGATAGCTCAGGTGACTAGCCCAGATCTTTCAGATATACACTGGGCCAGAACAGCAAGATATAGCTTTACACATGCATTACAATGAAGAAACCCAGAGCACCAGAACTCATTAATCAAGTATCTGGCATCCCATCCTACAGCTGCAGGACCACATGGCACTCCTGCACATTTCAAACGAATACTCCTAGCCATGAGAAGAGTGACATGGCGTATTCACATAAATGAACAAACCAGTCACCGAGGATGCCCAAGACTAACTCACAGACAGGAGATCAATGATCAAATAGTCACAGACAACATAATAATCAAAAGCCCAAATATTATATCCAGGATAGATTACCTGGACCATATGGACATACCCTAAAACCTGGAAACCCAAAGAAGAGTATGGAGATACACACATCACCCTCTACTCCAACCCAGGATAAGAGCACATGTATGGAGGTGCATGAGGAGAGTATACCAAACAGCTGAACGGTCAAACGCCAATCACACCTCATATGCAATATGTGGTCAGTATGGAAGCCTAGCCCACCGCTTAGAACAACTCCTAACATTAGCAGCGATATGGAAAGAGGCCATGCTTCTTTTTCGCCAAGAAAACGAACATCCATTCAGCCTAGCAAGGAACATGTTCGCTATAAACATGGATTCTCCTATCCACCCATCTCTCAGGGCGCTAATAGTAGCAATAGCAATATGGACGATACACACAATGGTACTGGAATAGTTCACTGGAGCAGTGCCAAGAATCCAAGAAGCCATTAATCGCTTTCACAGCCATATATTGGAACACTTTTAAGCATGGCTGTTTGAACATATGACCCCCCATAACAGAAGGACAATCAACACATGGTTCCCCATATGGTTCCTAAAAGTTGATCCTTTCCTTCACACATGCTGCATCCAAGAATAGTCCAGCATAACTCCCCTTCCCTACCGTCATAATCTTGGTGATCCTAAAGACACTAAAGGGGCCTTGAACTCTCTAAGGTGTCTCTGTATCGAATTTCATTAGTTTTCTCACTATATCAGAAGTTCTTGTCCCCTGGTTGACCTTCCCTGAATAAAAGAATAAAAGAAGAGTAACAGTCCAAAGTTTTAGAATGGGCCTGGGGCAATAAGATAGGAGATTAGATTGTCAAAATAGGTCACCAAAGGCCAATCTGTCTGCAGACTCTGCATTAACCAAGATGATAATTCCCAATAAAAACTTATAATTTATTATAAAATTTAACCAGGCGAAGATGCTTTAAGCAACTTTGTCTTATAATATAATTAAAACTCCTAAAAGTTTAATCAATTCTGTAAATTTTAAAATCGTCTTTATTTTAAATTATAGAGATTCACTACATTATAATAAAAAGTGGACTATTCTTTAGACTTCACTAAGTTGATTGCGTCTCTCTACGTGATATCAGGAGGTCAGACCCTCCTGTTCACCTTCATCATTGTACTCACCGTAGCTTTAGGCTTCATAGTTAGCCATTTTATAATCCAAAGGGCCCATAATCTTACCACTGTCATGCTCTCCTGTTTGTGGGCCGTTGCCTGGGCCTTCCTGCCAAACTGCTTTGTGGATATCCGGAGAAACCCCATCTGTCGCATTAGATGAAATTTTTTTAATCTCATCTCCATATACTTAAAGGCGATGGAGAACCCTCTATAAGAGCCTTACCTACTTAGTACAAACACACGACTGCACTCTTGATTGTCATCTTCTCCACCATGCACCTAATGGAGGGAAGCCTTTTGTCTCTTCACCTCTCATTGGACGCTATCAGTTCCAGTTACACATGACTCCGTTGCGCATGAGCTTTGACAGGCTTTATACTATGAAGAGCCAAATGTGATGCACAAGACCTTCAATTGAGGGAAGCTGCATGCGCGCCTGACTGTAGCCTCATGAGGAACCCCCAAAGTGTCCCTCTAGTTTGCTCAGGTGGTTAGATACCCTTCCAAAGAATCTTCCATCATGGTTTACTTACCTGTTGGAAGCCCAGCCAGTCCTTCTTTCTAGCTTAGAAATATTCCTTTGGCTGGTAGAAAGAGGCAACCCCAAATGATTCCCAGGATAGATCTTGGTCTGAGCTCTTGGCTCTCAACCAAAAAAGAATGGCTGTTATGAATTATTCCCACTTCTTCCAGCCCATAAATAAGCTATATAATTTACTTCGTCTCAGATTGCACAAATGTTTTAAGAAAACATCTGCCCAAAATTTATTACTGCAATAAACACCACAAACGTAGGGTCTACATTGGAGGAGGAGATTTCAGTTGCCACCAACGTGAAAGTTCAATTATCGCTGGCTCAAATAAAGTCATTTCCCCAACTTCCCAAAGAAATTACCCCTAGATGTCAGGCGGAATTAGAACAAGTTGTTATCCTGGAGAAACAGTTAAAACAATGAGGGTATGTGAGCCCAGCTACCCCCATAAAGCCCTTTTCCAGACTCATCCCCGTAGTTTCACAAATGCTACCTACAACGGTTGCTTGACTCTCATGAGTATCTCTTTGCCCAATACAAACATCTCTTCATAACTTTTTGTGGAATTCTCAGACATAGGCAAAGTGGAAGAGGGCTATGATTGAGAAACTGTTGGCTTTGATTAATATATTAGTAAAGGACAATTACCTAGGCAAGGATTTAGCGGATAGAGCTAAAATGACAGATGCAAATAAGTTACTGTGACACTTGTGGACACAACAAAATCTTCTGAATACTGAAATTCTAAGCCTTTATTACATTTATGATAATTTTCTAATGAATTTAAGAGAAGTTTATTGTTTTCAAGAACTTTCCTAAACCAATCATCTTTAGAATGAGGTGGTGGCACAGGTATTGCCCTCAATTTGATCTAGAGAAGGGCCAAGCAAGCTCAGCCCCAAAGTCCTGACACGGTCATCCTTGAATTCTTTACTTGGGCAAGAGAAGCCCTGCATGGACACAATGCACCCAAAAGACAAAACTGTGAACATATCCAAGGCGTTTAAAGGCTATGCATATTAGTTCTAAAACAACCCACCACCTCGGCTCCACAAAGATTTTTTACATTCTCATTCAGTTCAGGGTTGACAAAAAGTTCGCAAAGGGATATACAGTAAATCTATTTATTTATAAGGTTAAATAAGCTTCAGAATTGTTTATGAGAGGTGCTAGAGAGAGGATTCATTGTGCCCTATAAGTCACCAGTAGCTACTATACTCTTAGTTCTAAAGGCAAACAAAAACTCAGACCCTGAAGTGACTACCAATTTATTAACGCAATAACAGAGGCGCAACAACTTACAATCTGATAATGGAAAGCATTTCATGAATGATTGCTTGAAGTTGGTTCTTAAGTTAGATCTAGTTGACGCATTTAATCAAGTACTGGTAGTCTTAAACCACCAGCAGTACACAGCTTTCAAGTGCCATCTGGTAGAGTTTGATTATAAGGCCATGCCTTTTGACCTGAGGATTGAACTAATTGTCTTCCTACATACCATTGACAATGCTATGGGCGCCTTTATTGAAATTTTGCGTTGATTACATGGATGACAACCAGGTTTTTTTCAATTAAGGAGGGACCCTCCAATGACATATGTAGGTGATTAAGTCCCTAGACAGACTTACCCTCAACTTAAGTCCTTTATGTGAAAATTCTATAAAGGCTCTGTTACGCTTCCACATGATGCTTTCGCAGGTGCTATTGATAAGGAGCCCACATAGTAGCTGTTTACAAGAGGCTACAATTAGCCAAGTGGACAGGGGCTTCATAAGACGCAGCAATAGTAGAGACTTTATTAATGTAAAACAAAAAGAACTTAAATAAGAGTAAGATATCTAATAAGCTCATCTTAAAATCACTTTATTAAAAATAAGACAGCATTATTTATTATATTTTTGAAATAAAAATGGGAAATCTTGATTTACTGGAAATTGCAAAGAGTGCTTTATTGAAAATACTTGACTCCCAAGTGATTTGTCCATCATTGCGTCAAACTTAGAAGGTCAGCTGAGATTCTTGATCTCCTGGTAATAGTTTATAGAATTAATTAAATTAGTTTAACCTCAAGTAGAGCTCTTCCAATAGTCCAGGTCTAGAGGTCCAACATGATAGCTTCTATAAACTACAGTTGATGAAGATATTTGGATCTTTGGGCCACTGATGATGGAGTCATGTGAATGTGGCCTCTGAATTAAGTAAGATATTCGCAAATAAAAAAAGACCTAAAAACCAGTTTTGGAGTAATTTAAGTAATATTCCAAATTCTAGAAAGTAACTCAAAGATATAAGGTCAAACCTTAATTTGGAATTTATGGGAACGTTTGAGTAGCTCAGAAATCTAGTCCCGCATACTGGTGTATGTCAATCTTCTCCCCAGGACAAGGCTTCCACCTTGAATAGAAGAAATCCCAAGAGGCTCCATCTCCTTCTTTCGCAACATTCTGTTCAAAAAGGGTACAGTGATATGCCTGGATGAACTGAAAGATGTGATGTGATGATACATGCTTAAAATACAAATGCGCCCAAAGTTTTCTTGTAGTTGTGAATCTACTTAGACAGTTCACCAAATATCTGTTCAAAATGGTTGCACCTCTTACCAGGATCACCAGTTAAGTCTTCTTATAGCGGAGGGAGAAGGAAAATGTTTTCTTGTCCATCAAGGATGCCCTACCCTCCGCCCCATTCCTGGTGTAATAGGATTCCAACTGACCATTTTTAGTGAAAAAGATGCTTTAAATCTTTTAAATAAAGCAGTTCTCTTACAATGTGGGGAGGACGTTCTGTAGAACCTATTCTGTTATTTCATTAGCAAAATGTCTTTGACAGAGATAAACTCCTAGTTTATGATGAAGGATTCCTAGAAATTGTTGCCACCCATAGATTAATGACAACATTATCTGTTATACTCCTGGCATCTATTCATGATATGAGCTAATAGTGCTTTAGAGATCCACAAGATCCCTATAGGAGTGAACCAGCGGCAATCTGTTGTCACCTTGAGTTGCCTAATAAAATAAGAAGAGTGAGTACAAGCTTGAAGAGAGCAATCTACTGCCAGTCTTGCTTAGCTGAGACTCAAAGATACTATTCTCAAAGGAAAAGCTCTACAATTAAAATATGGCAAACATGCTCCCTCCCCGGGTGTTTTCTGTGATATAAGAGGAACTGTCAAGTTTTTGAATAGGATCCACGCCACCCAGAAGCACTCCGGTTTGGTACTAAATAAAAAAATTGGAATATGAAAACTTATATGGCATATGCAAGAACTTCAGGAGGGAGGGAGGCCTCATCCTTCAACAGCATTATTTATGGATCTCAATGATCAAACTCTAAAGTAAGTAATTGAGCTACTCCATGACCACCCACTGGCGGGACACTTGGGTATTAATAAAATGATTAAACAACTGCTCTATAAGTACTCCTGGACAGGCCTATTATCAAAATGTAAGGGACTATGTGGCACAATGTTTCACCTGCGCCTGAAACAAATCTACAGGGGCAAGACCATAGGAAAGATCAAACCCTTACATTTAATGGAGTTGTCATGGACTTTACTAAGTATAAATTTACAGCCAAACTTTCAAATTTTCAACGGTTTTGATGTTACATGATGGTGATAGTTCATCTGACAGATTTGTAAAGTCCTTCCATAAAACACAGTTGTCACAGCTAAGGACATATCAGAACTATTTAAAGATGGAGTTTTTTAAGAAATAGCGTTTTTAATGAGAGCATGGAAAGAGGTCCACTGCTCATCTCGCGGTTCTGAGAGAACTTACACAAAAATTTAACGATCAACTCATGCCACTTCTCAGATTACCACATCCAGTCTGACGGTCAAATGGAAAAAGTTAATCAAACCTTGAGCAGTGCTTGCGCTGCTATCTCACAATGCAAAATTAACAATGAACTGATTAACTAAAAACCTCTCGGTTTGTGTACAACAACTTGACGCAGTCTTCAATGGGGATGTCACCAATTTATGCGATCAACAGATTCCCCCTGAGGATGATGAAATTCTACATGGGATAGTTGAATCTATCTACTGACAACCTGGTGGCTAATGTTGAGGAGATTGTGGAATCCTGAGAGCAAAAATTATAAAGGCTGTCAAGGCGCAAAAGAAAAAAGATGGAGGCTCGCCAATTTAAGGCTCTGGCTCTCAAGGTAAGGGACTTCATTATGACTAATGCCAAGCACTATTTGTTCCCCTCAAGATGTCAAAAATTTGGACCTTTCAACAGGAGTTTTTTAAGCTCATCTGCTAGGCGAACATAGTGGCCTATAAGATAGAATTCCCAATAAATATGATTGCACTTGTTACATCATGTCAGTTAATTGTAATGTCATAATGCAAATATAAATTTGATTGAAAAGCCAAATGCTGTAAATTTGGGTGGTATTTTTTGATCCTCTGTAAAGGTTGCACAGGTCAAACCCACTGAACACAGTCAGAAAATATGATCATTGGTCCTTCAAAACCACTGGAAATTATAAGACAATAGGAGCAATTGCCCCAACAAAACTTTGATTTATTTTTATAAATGCAGAGAATCTTTTTTGTTCTATTCTTCCTCTACTAACAACTAAATGGCCTCTTTCAATCGCCCATCTTACTTATATACCAGCAACTTCAGATGATAGCATTCTCATAGCTTAGGCGATTCTATTCCGCCAATTATCATTAGTTTTGGCTTGTTATTCTTCAACTCTTTATCGCCATAATCTGAGGCGATCTAAATTATATTCGTTGAAATGTCAATATCACCTTATCATCTTATTTGGAGGCAATACAGATTCATCCATTTGACCCAATATGGCCTCATCTCAAGGTACTCGATTAATCAAAATTAATATTAATGTCTGTGGATTCTTCCCAACCTGCCATAGCTATTTCAGGCTTATCTTCCAGTCATATTGAAATTGTGACACTAAATAAATACTAAGATACACAAATCCTAACTAGAACTGGCTCAAGATGATCCTTTTTTTACAACATGTCTTACAGATAAAAAAAACTATTCCCAAGAAGCCCAAGCCAGTCCACTTTGGCAACCTTGGATAGGTTGAGTATGAGTTAGAGGAGATTTTATAAACTTAATCTCCTGAGTACATCGTGGTATAAGTCCAGATGACCAGCTCCTGCATCTTTATTGAGAGCAATTCCATCACAGGAGTAGGAAGGGACCAAAGCCCTCAGTGAGGACTCTCTAGGATCAGTGACCTGGCTCTTGTGGTAGATGAGTGATGGGCTAATGCCCTGGCAGCTAAAGAACCTTATTCTCTGACACCCATTTCATTTTATGATCTATTAAAAAGATTGAAGGGGTGTGGAGAGGTGGTTCAGCTTAGGGTCCTCCAGTAGGATCCTCAGGCTCACCCCAAGTGCGGCCTGGCCACTGATAACATATAAAAAGCCATATTACTATATTCAAATTTTTTATCTTAGCCTATTTTACTTAAAAAACTTGATCAGTTTCATTTAAATGGTCCAGATCAAATTGAATCTTCAGATTATATAATTTTCGCACATAATTATAATTCTAATGTTATTGAAAGGAATGGTTTATTGGAAAGGCATTTGTAACTTACCTGTTTTATAAAATCAGTTTAATTTTGAGAGTATTATGTTAGATTTGACAATTATCTTATGGACAAGATGTCATATTTTCATGATGCCATCCAAAATCTCTGACGACTTTTCCCTCCCCACAAGCCATCATGAAAAGCCCACCCTGACAAATTTGGTGCCTAGTGTAGGCTTTGTCGCTCCTAACGCTCTGTGTTCCCTTTTCCCACTCCACTATATAGGCAACCACCCTCTTTTAAGATAGGCTGCCAGTTCATTTCGTTATATTCACTCCTTTTTAGTTTTAATTAAATAAATAACATTTTATGTTAAATTCTTTGTCAAGGAATCCACTACCATTCCATCTCACTGATTTTTTGTAGAAATTCTCTGGCGATGCATTCTTCCATGCACAAGACCATTTTAAAATCATTAAACTGGTGATCTGATCTGCAGATCTGCTGTCACTCCCCACCCTCAATGAGATAGTTGCCATCTATTTTCTATTTTTATGTCTTTGATCAACCACGCATGGCACGGAGGCTGTTACCCATCTCTTTCCATATTGATCCTCCCCATTCTGGGTGCAATCTGCAAAGTATTTGTCACGATCATCACATGATACATGATACCATGCTCCGCCCTGTCTATACATCATTGAAAAATCGCAATCCTTGGAGGGGTTGTTGACCTCTCAGCCTCTCCCGCTTTTAGAGTTTTTCTCAAGTTAGACCTGTGGTTTTTCCCAGTTTAGCCTTTTGACTTGTTATGGGGCATTTAGTATTTTTTGAGCAGATTTTTCGCATTTTAATTTATTAGGTCCCACAAAGTTTTTTAGCACTAGTGGTGCTCCCAAAAAATTTAATTCTGCTGAACCTTTGGCAAGCTTAGCAATTTACTGGGCGTTGAAACATCCAACTCACATGTTCAGTCTTCCCTCAGGTAGCATAACGCTGACATAATTTTTCAGCCATCAATTATGGCACTCTCTGCTTTTCTCATTGAGCTGGTTGATGCGTTTACTTGCTTAGTTGTTAAGAACCACCATTTAATTATAAATCTACTTCCTTCCCTTTGTTGTATACAGCCTGAGTTTTTCTCTCAATCCTACTGAGTCATCAAATCTTAAACCTCTCCTCATTCTGTCCCCTTCCCAAAATGGCCTTGTCACTCTCATCCTCCACCTATGAAGATCAGGAGTATTAGAAATCATTCTAATTACCTTCTGCTCTTGACGAGTAAGATTACTGTGACGTTGCTCCTGAACACAGGAGAAGCTGGTAACTTTATAGACTTGAGAAATTGCACATGCATTAAATATAGACACTGAATTGGCATCTATCATATTGGGACATCCTTTCAACCTATAGATTGTCACACTGTGCATAAGCCAGTACAATTCTTTGTTCATAGTTTCTGTTTCTGTGAAAATTTTACAGCTGTTCATAATTTGTTATATCTTGTAACCTTGGTGTAGGTTGGTGGCGGCGTCAACAAGTTAATACTAAGTTAGGTTGTAAATACTTCTCCTTTACCAACAATCAGCTCAGATGAGATTTCCCACTAGATGATACCCTTTCTCCTGACACCTCCTTTGAGCTCAATCTTACCTCTAGCTCCTCTTCCCGTGTGTTTTCCACCAGATTTCCCAGCATTCTCGCCACCTCCAAATAAGTAATTTACATGAGCCTTGCTATTAGACAACCACCTCATTTGAGTATGATTTAGCATTACAACAGATATTGAACCTTATCAAGATAAACTATCCATTATACCCTCACGCATAGTACTAGATAAATCTTTAAATGTATGGCTGGAAGCCATGCTCAAAAAAAAGGTTGTTAAGAATTCCTATCACATTGCATCCCCTGGTGCCTTCTCATAGAAAGCATATAGAACTCTGTAACCTTCTATTATTTATAAGCATGTCAATAACATAATTTCTAGACTACTTACCCCTTCCTTAGAACAAATATTAGCTCAAAAAATTTTCAAGCTGCGGTTCTTCTCTAAATTTTTGATTTGGTAAATGCTTTTCAATCAAGTAAGAGTCAATAATGGACAGGAGTAGCTCACTACCATATGCAGATAAAGGAATCTTTCAGTTTAAAGTGATGCCATTTATGTTATAGAATGCGCCAGCAACGTTTCAGAGCGTAATAGATAATGTCCTAAGTGATCTCCGCTTATTCTGCTTAGCTGCCTACATTGACAAATTTTAAATCATTCTCCCACTCATGAGCAGCATATTAAAGATCTGGAAGCAGTAATAGTAGTCATTTTCAAGGCGAGGCCTTTGTGAAGTCCTCTAAATGTGGATGCTTTTGTAAGGTGTGACCTTCCTATAGAACCTGGTCTTAAAAGATGGCCATGAAGACCTCCACTGCAAGTTGGAAGCAATATATCCTGATCACTACTTATACTATAAAACAAATCCAAAGCTTCCTGGGTCAATGATCTTCCTCATAAGATTTTTCCGTCACTTGCACAACTGGAAGCACCGTTGCATTACCTGACTGGCAAAACATTCCTTCAAAATTGACACTCGAATGCCAAAAGGCAATTGACTCTATCAAGGAGGTTTTTCTTGTCACACCTGTCCTCAGGAACGCTGACACGCCTAAGTACTTAATATTGACTTGTTGTGCGTTTTCTAGTGCTGTAGGTATAGGATCCTCCATGTGTATGATGGGGCTGAGCATCCAGCTGCTTACTTTTCTATAAAGTTCTCATTTAATAGCAGGCCTGGCAATCTGAAAAGAAATTGAAAGCGGTGTCTTGGTCACTAACTCACTGGCGCTACTTGCTTCAGGGCACCCAGCGTGAGATCACTGAGCGCCCTGACCACCAGTTCAGATAAATCATAGAAAGCCCCAGAAGCTGGCACATTGTCAGGCCCGCACCTACCATGATTTATAGAATTTTAACATGAATTATGAGTTTGTGAAGGGGGCCTCGAATGTATTGTCAGACATGTTGAGTAGAAACCCTATCATGAACCCAAGCATAGACGAGCTCTCTGATCTTACAACCGTTGTCCCTACCTCCCAGATTTTGACACTGGTAACTTTTCTGTTTCCTCTATAAGTTTGTCACAAGGTGACCTCTTCTTGATCAGATATTCGCTGCACAGTTGGCTCCCCATAAGGGATCACATTATATGAGAACTAGAACACTAAATCTCATAAGCTTACTCTCTATGCCCTCAAGAATAGGGTAATCTTAAGCATAGACCGAGTTTGGGTTCCTTCTGCCTTCCAAAAAGAGTGATTTGAGAACAACATGTTCCCCTAACTGTGGGGCATCCTAGGTCCAGAAAGTACGTGGACTGATTAAATAAACCTATAACAGGATAGTAACTTCAAGAACTTCTTCTTGATTTTTCCGTTGTGTATTGTGTAAGCATACCAAATCTGATAAATATGGGAAAAGGGACTCTTGCACCCATTGCAACAGGCAGAGGGCCCCTGGACCTCAGTATCCGTGGATTTTATTGAAGAGTTGCCACCTTCTAGTGGCCATGGTATGATCATGAAGGTGGTTGATTACTCTAAAAAGCTTGCACTCTTCATACCTCGCAGCACAACAATCACTTCTGAAGGGATGGCGGCCCTGTTTGTGACCAGTGTATTATCTATGTTTGTAACCCTAGGGGAGAGTGAGTGACCATGGCCCTAATTCTCTTCCAAATTCTGGAGTGCTCTCCTTGACCTCCTCCAGAAGAACCGCTGTAGGTTTACCGCTTATAGCCTTAGTAC
The DNA here is from genome assembly GCA_022478985.1 of Massospora cicadina. NCBI lineage: Eukaryota > Fungi > Entomophthoromycota > Entomophthoromycetes > Entomophthorales > Entomophthoraceae > Massospora > Massospora cicadina. The sequence goes on along the minus strand of JAKSZP010002867.1, from coordinate 54,959 downwards.
AAAGGTCAAACTAAGAGGCGAATCAAACCCTAGAGCAGTAACTTCGCTGTTATGCTTCTGAAAGTCATGACACATGGTCATCTGATTTTCCTGTGTTGCAGTTTGCATATAATAACGCCCCCATGCCTCCACCAGCTTTTTCTTTTTGAGGTTAATTTGAGCTACAATCCCTCATTCTATATTGGTACCCGCCTCACTTACACTGTTTCAGCTGCAGAGGAATGACTAAATCATATTTGTAAACCCCACAAACTTGTATGTGAGCACCAAGCAAAGATGTCAGATAATTACAAGAAATTTGCAGACCAAAAACGCCATCTAGGATATGATCTCAAGAAAGGTCACTTGTTATGTTAGACACGCGCAATCTGGACATGAAGTTTCCTTTCATAAGGTAGCGTGCAAGCACTAACCCTTTGAGGTATTGAATGATCAAAAAAATGGTTCCTTCAATATTAAACTTCCTTTTTATTATAAGAGGAACAACGTGTATCATGTATAACTTTTGTCTCCTTTCAGGGTTCTATGCCCACGTCAAACATATCATAATAGATGACTTCAAGGAGGAAGAGATAGAAAAATCTTGGCCTCCCATAAATAATGTCACTCAATCCAGTACCTGGTAGCTTTAAAGTGTTACCCTTTTTATGAAAATAGCAGGTGAGTGCAAGATATTGTGCCAACTGTAGAGCTTGTGGAAGCATTCTAAACAACTCATTTAATGCTATAAGCACTCCTAAATATGTGGTGGCCCTCCTGTCAATCAAGCTCCCTGCAAGTCATAAGATCTATACCCCTGTTCATGTTTCAAAAGGTAGCATGTACCTTGCTTTATAATGAAAGTATAATATAAACCCAAATGACCAGCACCTGCATCTTGATAGAGAGCAATCTCTTCACAGGTGTAGGACGGAGCTTAAGCCACTAGCGATGCTTCTCTAGGATCAGTGTCCTGGCTCATGTGGTAGATGAGCGGTGGGTTACTACCATAAGTTTTTAAAGAACCTTCTTCTATGCCCATATTTCCAGTTATGATCAGTTAAAAATTGAAGGAGTGTGAAGAGATGTGTTTCAGCTTTGGGCACTCCAGTTTGACCCTCAGGCTAACCCCAAGAGCTGCCTGGTCCCTGACAAAATTAAAAAAACCCACATCACTTTAGCCAATTCTATATAAGACTTATTTCTCCATAAAGCTAGACCAGGTTTATTTAAATTTCTGGAACGCAGATCAAACCTGCATATTACACAATTTAAGCACAAAACGCATATTATTTTTTTATCAAGAGGATGTGTTCTGGAAGATCAGCCATTCACTACTTACCTGTTTGGCAAAATTGTTTAGTTTGGGAGTATTCATTTAAAATTCTCTATTATTTTATGGGAAAGTTGATGTAATTTTATAATGACATCTTGGCCTCTGACGTCTTTTCCCCTCAAAACATTGTGCAAATCCCACCCTGACAATTTGGGTGCCCAGTAAAGGCTTCATCGCCCTTAACGCTCTGTGCTCCCTTTTCCCACCCCACTATATAGGCAATTGCCCTCTTTAGGGTAGGTTGCTAATTCATTCTCAAGCTTTCCTTTTATCTTTACAAATTAAAATCACAGCAAGTTTCTGTTTGATTCTTTGTCATAGAACCTACTGCCATGCCATATCGCAAATTTTTGCTCTAATTTTCTAGTTTGCATTCTGACATGCACAAGGTCATTTTATTATTGCCTGTCAGATAATCTGATCTTCAGATTTATGATTTCCCCACCCTCAATGATATAGTGGACGTCTATCTCCATGCTTATGATTTTCAAAACATCACGCATGCCATGGAGACCATTATCCACTTCTATCCAGATCATTCGCCTCATTCTTGGTGTAATCTGAAAAGTCTTTTCATTATCCATTTCACAATACATTGAAATAATCCAACCTGTTTAAATACATCACTGAACATCCGCGATTCTTGGTGGGGTTGTCACCTTCTCTGCTTTTTCCAACCTTAAGGTTGCCCCAGAATCACCGCAGAAGCCTCAGTAAGCCTCATGGCTTTCAGGCAATAAGTATTTTTTGAAAAATGATATACTCATTTTAATCTCTTTATTTACCTACCAAAAATACTTTTTTGATGATCCTATGACAAGCTTAGCTATTCACTGGGAGTTGAAACACCCAGCTCAGTTGACCAGTCTTCTTTCAGTTAGCATGAACTCTGTTAGCTTGTATCTACTCAAAAGGTTCAAATATCTCCTAGTGGAGTCCTCTTGAAAGTCCTCTAGAGCTTTCTCCAACTGTCTCCTGAAAGTCAAAGATTACTGAAAGCGCAGGGTGCTCTCGTCTGGAGAGAGTGATTTAATGGGCAAGGCGTTTCCTGGCTGCCAATTAGCCCTAATCTTCTCTACATGGAAGATAAAGGATTAACAGTTAGGCTATAAAGACAACAACCTTTGGAAATGGAAATCTGAATATTAGATACCATAAATTTAGTCTACTGAACAATATGAATACAAAGTAAATTTTTTACTATTTAGCAATCTGGCTAATTAGATGCCAATAAAACCTTTTTGATAAATTTAAAAAGTTCTAATAAAACCAAAAAAATGACTTGTTCTGCAAATGCCTCAAAAGCGGAAGTTTAATAAAGCTAAAAAAGCTTTAGAATATGACAAGGGCACCCTTCCAAATTTCTAGAATGGGACTAGCTTGAGAAGATTAATTACTAGATTATTAAAATAGGACCACCAAAGGCCAAGCTATCCATGGACTCTGTGGAACTAAGACAACAATTATAAATTTAATATAATATAGTAAAAATTTACAGATTTATAGACGCTTTAAGCTACTTTATCTTGTAAATGTTTTAGAAAAGATCATTAAATTTATAATAAATTTAATGTTTTCTAAAAAATTTCTATTGTTTAAAGTTTAACGAGATTCTTGACGTTGAAACAAAAAATGAGATATTTTAGATATTTTGGTAAGGCAATGACATCTCTCTGCGTCCTGTAATCAAATTAGACTCTTTTGATCTCCTTTAGCATTTTCCTCACTGTAGTTTAAGGTCTCAAAGTTAACAAGTTAACAAGACAATGGATTTTGATCTTACCTTAGAACGCTCTCCTATTTGTGGGCCCTCACCTGGGCATCATGTTTAACTGCTTTGAACCATATTGTAAGTCCCTGTCCTTTACAATGATGGAAAAATGTTCCTTTCATCCAAGGCTTGGTTCCATGCCCATCTCTTTATTTTTACAGAAACCTTTTATATAAAGCTAAAATGCTGCTTTATTGTTGGATGTGGGCCCAGAAACCTGCCCACAGCACTGACTACAGTCTCTTGGCCACATTGTAAAGATGACCTGGGGTTCTTAAACAAGGGCATATGCCAATTTAATCTGCTATAAGTTCCTATGCCAATCATTTGCATGGACATGGTCCCAATGCTACATAAGCGCCGTTCTTCTGACAAGTATTGTCTGCATATCTGGGACTACCTAGAGCATTTTGACCTGGTTATTGGATAGTTACTAAAAACTTAAGCATTAGCTCAACCCTCATCAAGCACCTAATAAAACCGGAATTTTATACTTTGAAGAATGTAAGTGCATGGTTCTATCAAGTCTCTCCATTTAGAAGAGAAGGCCTTGGCCTTAATCCTCATTGCTATGATTTTTTTAATAGAAAAGATTTCATAGCCAAGCTCCCCTACTGGAAAGACTTCCAACCATCAAAGTCTTTTTATGCTCCTCAATCTTTATATGGAGTGACTTAATGAGGTTTTATAAGGATGTCTACCACCTGTATTCTCAGCGACGTTTTCCAAAACTCTGTAGTAGGTTCTTCACTGCTCCTACAATACAGGGGTCATTCATCCTAGAAGTTGAACACAAAGGCAGCCCTTTTTTTGTTAAGCCTTTCAAGTCTAATTTCATCGCTTATTCAACTGTTCAGGTATTGCCCCTTTCTGTCCCGGACTCTTTGTATTTCTCTTGGCATAATTATGGATCATACAAATGAGTACAACATATAATGTCTTTACAACCATTACCTGAATGCCACAAGTCTCTCTAGGTCCTATCCCATTATGGCTATCTAAGAATTACCAAATTCTTTCTACATAATTCCTTTATTGCTCATGTGCAGACAGTACCACATTTTATAACTCAAAATCCAAGTTGAATTTTTTATGACCCTGAATATATGAACCATATAAACGCCTTTTCATTGCCAGTTTAAAATGAAACAAGGATGTATCAAAAAAACTAATCCTTTTTATCAAGACCACCTCACTTCCCTTCCCTCATTTGTAGATTTAATGATATCAAACATAAAAAACACTTTAAATCCCCTTTGGAATCACATTTAAAACAAGAACTAAGTAAATGGAAACTGCATTACATTAAGTATGGTTATTGCCTTATTATATTGTCCAATACAAATTTTTGAAATCCTTATAAATGCCAATTTGACACAATTTAAAGATACCCTCTGGAACAGGGGTGATATTAGGTACAAGTTTTTAACTGGGCAATAAAACAAATCTCAAATGTATTTACAAAAAATGTGAGATAAAATTTAAAAGTTATTATTATCAAAAAATACTTATTATAATACCAAAAAGGTTATATTTCATAGTCATAAATTATACTTATATGATGATGAATTTATACACCTACTATATAAATTAGATTTAATTTATTTTTGTTTTGTTTGTAACTGTTTTGTGTAGTTCTTTTCATCTATTGACTATTAACATACTCATTTAACTCAAAAACTACTTTATCTATAAAGGCACCCTCATGACACTAATTAGATAGCCTTTTTTGTAATTTTGTAACCTCTGTATTGCCCCTAAGTACTTTATAAAAAAGCCTTTCTTTCTAATTAACCATTTTAATATACTTTATTACTATAACTTATATACAAAAGTTAATGTTTTACGTTTTGGTTAAACTACCACATTTTTTGTTTTAGATAACATAAGGACTCCGATTCATCTTGGATCTGCTTTATAAACTGAGGATGTTATAAATTTTTATTCTTGATATTAAGCATGGAATCCCATGCACTCGGATATTAAAGTCTAATTGGTTGCACTTTTAACCTTGTAAGCTACAGTTCTTTTGACTGTCGCCAAGGTTCAAAGGTGGCTCAAAGCTGGAAATTTGGAAAAGGTGCCAAGAAGGAAATGGAAAATTTGATTAGAATACCGAGTGCTTTATTATATCAAAAGGTGTCAATATTTATAGGATGAGTGGGGACTCAGTGCCTCAGGGATCATCGAGGCCCCATCCATTCAGGATCTTTCTTGATCTTCTGGAATTGCTGCCTTGTGGGCATTATCAAAGGAATTTGCTTCCCACCTGACTCAATTGGTATAAACGCCGCCCCACGTGACTCAGGAATAGGGTAGGAGGATCCTGAAGTAAGTTTCGCTTGGTTAGGGTTTAAAAACTGATTTGGCACATACCAATCCAGAAGTGGGAAATTCAATTTGTTTGTTATCTCAAATTCTGACAATGCTCCCCTCAAGATCCTGCCAGAGGGGGAAATACGGCCAAAGAAACCAACTGAACCCAATTTACTATAGTCCCTTGGTTGACGTCAGCAATGGGGTACTCAGACTTCACCCTATGAATGACTTTATATGGTCCAAACCAAAGAACGTCTAGCTTATTTTGTTAGCCTCCAGGTCGATGGTGATAAAAGAGAACAAGGTCACCTAATTGAAAAATCGGTAAGGAGGGTTGTCTGAGATTGAATCAGGATTTTTACCTTCCAGTGGTGGTGATAATGCCTTGGGTGGCTTAGGCTTGAAGCTGGAAAATTTCTTTGGCTAAAGCCCTCATAGTTAAATCAGAGTTCTCAGGTGTGGAGGCTTTGAGCAATGGCTAAATGCTACTGGGTAGCCAAGGTGTACGCCCATATAAGGCTTTTAATGGGGACATCTTGATGACTTGGTGGTAGCTCGCCCCATAGGTAAGCAAGGTGCTGGGTAGGTAATGGTTCCAACAAGCAGTATCTGAGGTGGCCAACTTCCATAGAATGGAAATAAAAGTTCCATTAGCGCGTTCTACCACCCATTAGTAGATGGGTGGTAAGAGGTAGCAAAACTCTAGGTAGTGCCAAATAGAAAAGTTAGTTCTTGTACTACCTGTGAGGTGAAGTTCAATCCATTGTCTGAAAGTATGGTCAGGGGGCACCTGTGCGGGGCGAAAATGGATTGAACCAGGAAAAGGGCTGTGGCCTTGGCAGTGGCAGCAGGAATGAAAATCACTTCGAACCACTTGGTTAAGTGGTCAACCGCTAAGGTAATATACTTATGGACATTTATTCCAGTGGGAGGGGGACCCACCACATCGATGCTAACAACATTGAAGGGCCTGGTTAGGGCAACAACTGAGTGTTGAAATTGAGGGTTGGCTCAGTCGTGGGATCAGTAAGTCATACATTCCTCCAAGACCTCTTGGATGGTTTCTACCATTTGGTCCCAGTAACATCGTGATTTCAGCCATTTGTGAGTCTTCATAACTGCCCCATGTCCCACAGTTGAATGGTCCTCTAGAATAACATCAGTTTGAGAAGAGGGGCGGACATAGGAAAGCCACTTCTTGTTGACCTTCTTGAAGAGCAGCCCATCCTTGATTTGCATGTTTTGAGTCATTCTGTGGAGTTCAGCCTTGACTTTAGAAATTTCCAATTCCCATTGCTCTGGTTGACCTATTAGATCATATAGCCAATCTTCCTCAGGGGTCAAGACTGCTAGCACTGGCATCTGAGAGAGACCATCAGCATTCTGGTGAATTGCGCCTGCACAATGGATGATGGTGAAATCATAGGTTTGTAGTCATAAAGCCTACTTGGCAAGCCGGCCATCTTGGTCTTTCATTTGTTGGAGCCACCGGAGCAAGGAATGGTCTGTAATAATAGTAAAGTGGGTACCATAGAGATAAGGTCGAAAATGTTTGATAGCTAGTAGGACGGCTAGATATTACCTCTCAGTAATGCTGTAGTTCCGCTCAGCTTTAATTACCATCTTAATAAACTAGGCATTGGATGGTCGACCTAGTTTATAATATGTTGGGCTAGGAAAGCCCTGAAGGTGATGTCACTCGCATCTGTGAACAAAAAAAAGGTTTGGGTCAAAGCGTGGGTGAACTAGAATGGGTTTAATACATAGAGCCATACATAAGGTGATAAAAGCCTGTTCCTGTTCAGGCTGCCACTTAAACGGCATATTCTTCTGTAGGAGGTAGAACAGTGTCTCGGTTAGGTTGGCAAACTGGAGGATAAACTGACGATAATAGCCCACCATGCTGAGAAAGACCTGGATATCTCTTAAGCTTTGGGGGCGTGACATCTTCTATATGGCGTCGACTTTATTTGATATAGGCTGTATGCCATGCTTGGAGACTTTGTGTCTTAGAAACTCTAGCTCGGATTGGAAGAAGGAGCACTTCAAAGGTTTGAGCTTGATAGAGGCCTTCTGAAGTCATACAAGACTTCCCTGAGATGCTCGACATGTCCACTAAATGTTTTCAAAAATATGGTAATGTCATCTAAGTAGATGAGGACGCATGAGAGCTTCAAGTCCCTAAGGATCCCATCCATGGCACGCTGGAAAGTGGACGGGGCGTTAAAGAGGCCTTGGGGCATCTGGGTGGGCTTGAATAGTCCTTCATTGGCAATGAGAGCGCACTTGGATTGGTCTTTAGGGGCGTGCTCAACCTGCTAATACCCGCTGACAAGGTCCATGGCTGAAAAGTACTGGGAACCGGCAAGCAGATGGGGGAATTGTCAATTTGGGGCAGAGGATAACTGTCCTTCTTGGTGATAAAGTTAAATCGTCAATAATCCATTACCACCTAGTGGCTTCCATCCTTCTCCCAAACCAAAAGAAAAGGTGAGTCCCAAGGGCTGCACGATGGTACCAGGAGTCCAGCATCAAGCAACAGTCTGAGTTCCACCATCACCTGGGCCTCTTTGAACTTGCTTTTTTGGTAAGTCTGGGATTGAAAAGAGGGAGCGTCCCCAGTTTCCACATGGTGTAGGACTCCGTTCATTCTTCCAAAGTCATAGGTGAGGTTAAGAATAGGTCTGACTATTCCTCCAACAACTCTTGTACCTTATGTTGCTGCTCACCTGAGAGGTCCTTCAAAGTATTATTGTCGACCAGACTAACTGAAGGTGGTGACTCAAAACCAACATCCTTCAAGTCCCCAAAGCTTTAAACATCAGCAACAGCATCTATTGGTAAAAGGTGGACACAAGCGATGGGACTGCCTGGACCTACGACTTTAGGTTTGTCATTGAGGTTGGCTAGCAACACAGATATATATTTGGCATACGCTGGGTCAAGGATCCTGGGCAGGTCAGCACCTTCTTCGTGAATGGGTTGTCTAGGCCTTGTATTTCCAATAGGTATCCCAATGATACGTTGACATGGACTCAGGTGTCAGCAATGACTTGGAACTTCGTATGTATTGTAGTCGCCCTAGGCAATTAGATTGGCATACCTTCCTGTCCATCAACAGCAGGAGGGTAGTCGTACTTGAGAGCCCCTGACATGATACTTGAGCCAATTAATTTGGCCCTCATTTTTCAGTAGGCAGGCCTGGGCTTTGACCTCCATCTTAGAGTCATGAGAAGTTTCGAAGATCAGAGGAACCTGATGCCCTAGTAGGGATTGAAAGCCGCCATTCTATGGAGCACTGCTGAATAATCTCAAAGGAACTGGGTCCTAAGGAACAGCTCATAACTTGGGTTATCCAGTGCATCAGTGGGGGTGTTCACAGCAAGCTTCCCAAACCGTAATGGCATAGAGGAATAATCTCCTATGGATCATGTACTTGAGGCTGGGTAGGAATGTCAGCATGAAGCGCCTTGTCCTTCATGCTGACGGCCCTTTTCCCGCCTCCTCAGCAAGTCGCTTCCATCAGGTCTTGGAGCTATGTTTGAACCCATTACAGTAGGTGCATTGAGGTCGTGGGTTTTTCTGGTTTTCAACCACATGGACCTTAGGGCAGTTAGAGAATCCTGTAGATGTAGCCTTATAGTGTAGAGTCAAAGCAGGAATCTTATTGTATGCTTCCTTGATCTCCTGAATACAGGTAATCCCATTCTTCTCCCTGATCATATGCATTTGAACCTCAGTGTAGGATCACAATGCAGAAATGACAGCGTTGATAGCATCCTCTAGGGTGATACAATTCGTAATGACCAAGGGTTGTGCTTAAGCATAGAAGCAGTTGTCAAACTCCATGAGGGTTTCTCCTTTATTCTGTAAGATGCCCATGAACGCTTGCTTTTGGTCGTCCAGAGTTTAATTGCTTCCAAACTCTTGAATAGGGCTGTAAGGCCTGTTCCCAGGTGATGCACTCCTTCAAATGGGGGGTCATGATTTCCCAGGAGGTGTTGTCTAGGCAGGAGTGGATATGCAATACCTTCTGTCAATCAGTGGCCTCTTCCATGGAACTCTCATAGCCGTACAGGAAGGAGGCGATTCTTTCCCATCTTGGGGTAAACCTTTCATTAAAACTAGGTTTAAAGTTAGTTATGATTGGAGTGGAAAGGGTGTTACCGCTGGGAATGGGCACCAGCTCTGAGATCTCAGCTTCCACATAGTCTCAGGGAGCCCGCTGATCTAGCCGCCGCTGCAGGCCTTCAAGGTCCTCCTGGATGTAGTCCCAATTTTTGGCTGAGGGCGGAAACAGAAGCCTTATTTGCAACCTGCTTCTTTAGGGATTGGATATCGGTGCTCTGAAGGTGAAGCTGGCCTTTGAGGGTAGTGAAACAGGTTTCAAACCCTCAACAAGTTTGTTCAAGCTGGGAGATGTGGCCGTCTGTAATATAAGTGAAGGCACTGAAGTTATCCATTTCATCTGACAATGCCTTGATAGTGACCTTAGGGTCAAGGGGGACTCTATCTGATCAGAGCCTGCATCCCAGCGCTACATTTTGGATCTGATCACGTAGGGCTGCCAGGGCTGTTATCACATCTCTCCGTCATGGGTCTTCAGGGTCACCAGGTGCGGAGGGGCCTGGGGCCCTTGAGGTCCACAGGGTTCCTCTGGTCCCTCAGGTCCTTGACGCCCTTTGGGGCCTTTGGCCCCTGGCCCTTCTGGCCCTGCACTTATGGAGGAGTAATCATGAGAGGCCAGCTCCCAATAGTGCTTGTGTAGGGATTGTACCAGTTCTTCGAATTGGAGGAGATGCTGATTCCAAGTTTCCTCAAGAAGCTGGGCGTTTTGACGCAGCTGATCCTTGAGATAGCCAGAGATTCCGCTGTCTATTATTACAATTTTATCTCAGATCTCATTGATCAATCATCAGTTATCAATGATGCCTTCACGGTTTATCATGCATGAAGGAGGAGGCAGAGTTTTAAAAGTCGATGAAGTATGAGTGTAAGCTTTGAGTGAGCCCCAGTTGCTGGGAGACCTCTTGATGGTGTAACCTAACTAGTTTGGAGTAGGTGATGGATAGCTGTATAGATAAAGTTGCGAAGGTAGCGTTTGGGACCCAGGGCAAGTTCTCCTCCCAGCAGCATGGCTTAATCATATAGATTCTGCATGGTAGAAGGTATGGAAGAGGCATGAGAGCAGCTGGAGTGGGCGCCCATGGAGTAGATGCCATTTATTAATTGTTGGATGACATCGTTAATGTTTTTGTACTGAAGTTGGTATTGGCTCCCATCAAGAGAGGGCAGAGAAAGCTGGAATGTGGCCCGTAATTCTACCCTCTCAGGCTGTGAGGGTGATGTTGCATATCGCGAGGTGCTAACCCATTGAGCAACGCTTCCTGATTGACCAGCTGATTGGTCTTCAGGGTGCTAGAATTTTACATTGGTTGTGATAGACGTTTTCACTTAGGACAGCTCAGAGCCCCTGTAGTGAGCACCACATTTGTCAGCGCTACAGTTCTTTTGACTGTTGCTGAGGTTCAAAGGTGGCTCAAAGCTGGAAATTTGGAAAAGGCGCTGAGAAGGAAATGGTAAATTTAATTAGAATACTGAGTGCTTTATTAAATCAAAAGGTGTCAATATTTATAGGGTATGTGGGGACTTGGTGTCTCAGGGATTGTCAGGGCCCCATCCATTTAGGATCTTTCCTGATCTTCTGTAATGGCCACCTCATGGGCATTCTCAAAGAAATTCGCTGCCCACATGACTGAATTAGTGGAAACGCTGCCCCACATGACTTAGGAATAGGGGAGGAGGATCCTGAAGTAAGTTTCCTTGGTTAGGTTTGGGAACTGACATGGCATGGACTGATCCAGAAGTGGTGAATTCAATTTGTTTATTATCTCAAATTCTGACAACCCTTAACACATATAAAATCAGTAATTATTAGATATTCTATTATAACTATGTTATTGTTCTCCTATACATCCATAGCTATGTTTAGGCTTTAGACACTTACCTTTAAACAATTATTAATATAATATAGTAAACCAGTTACACTAAACTTTTTATTGAAAAATTAGTAGTTATATACTTTATATTGGTATTATGCATTCCGTTTTTGGCTGCTTATGTAGGTATTAAGATATTTTACAAGATTAGGATAATTTATTGATTTTATAAAAGAGTTTTGGATAACTGAAACCTTCTTTATTCAATCTAGTGTGTTCTTTTATGACAATTTTATATTACATCAGGGAGAGCTCCACTACATAAAGTTAATTAACAAATTCAATTTCTGTACGTTTATAAGCTTCTCCAAAAACAATCCTAAACTATGTTTTTCAGAGCTCACCTTAGTTTAAGTGGAGCCGAAATTTAAGCTTATGATTTATTAGAATTAATTTTATTGATTTTGCCTTTACCATTAATGCTATCAACATCAGTTTATATTTACTAACAAAGTACAATCAGGATTTTGGCCTAAAAATATCTTTATAATCTATCTACCATGCTTTCAGAACAGATGCCCAAAATCACTTATATTTTATATCTTTTAAGCACTAAGCAATTTCCCATAATAACGCTGAGTTTGTGGCCAACCAAATTCTGGATTAATAGTCTCACTGATGTTCTACTGGCCAATGAAATTAGGAAGAATGTGTAAGTCCCAGGGAACATCCCCTGACCATTGATTGGGCCCTTTTCCCATTTCTGGATAAGAAGGTATCAAAGATGGTGGCTGTACCCCTTGTTACCCAGGGCGACCTTGCCCACATGGTAGACGAGCGCTGGGTAACAGCTCTTCAATTTTGAATTCCTCCTCCAGTGCCCATACTCACCTTGGCTGAACTGGTACAGTGAATTGGGGAAATCTGCACCGAGATCTCTGAAATGAAATTGATCAACCCAAAATTGAGTGGGAGTCAGCCCAATAGTCAAATTCCATGTAGTCAGAAAGGGACAAAGACTGCCTGATCAGATATAAACCTGACAGTTTTGATTTGGCTAATGCTACAATCAAAAAAATCAACCCCCTCAAAATTGTCAGGGATCATCCAGATGGGCAAGTAACAACATCGGACACCATTGATGAGGGTTCAAAGCTCCCTGCTGGCAAATTAGGCATTGCACCCAATGCAATGTCTCCGACTAAACAAACAGCCCAGCGACTGGGCGTGGGTGAGTTGGGTGTCTTGAACCCATTCCCAACCAAATGGGTCCGCCCCTACGTGGGGTGGCTTGGGGGATTCCCGCTGCTCGTTGGATCAAACGCCATCACGACAACCATCAGAAATTTATCTGAGCCTCAGTTTGGACATTTGAGGTCAAACTGACAGTGAATCAGCCTGCCACCAAATTCTTCAATGTTGGTTCCAGTTAAATTATCTGTTCCCCATTCCTGAAAAATTCTCCAGTCAGGCCAAACTTTCAGGACCTGATCCCAACTTGTTTCCTCTCTAAATCAACCACTATTCAATCAGTCACATTGCACTGAGAAAATTGTTGTTCAATTTTCTTTCCTAATTTTTCCATTAAAAATCCTTTCCTAAAATCTTTATTTCATGTAAAATATTTGAACTTCCTTTTCTGCTGACCCTCACATACCTCTCGGGGCTAACAGCATACTCACCTGGCATTCTATTATTTGCCTATATGAGATTCTGGCTCATCAGCAGTTCTTGGTGAGATTCTTTACTAGTCCCATATCCATCAAATCAGCAGCAGTGCCAATGGCATTCTGGTTTGCCATTCAGGTGCTTTGGCATCTGGGCTGGCAGGCCAGTCTAATTCTTACTTGCTGTTTGCCTTACAGAATGCTTGATTAAAGTTAATATGATATTGATGTTAATCCTGAGGATGTATTCAATGTTTAAATCTTCTATTCACCCAGTTAACTATCTGTCACATAATAAGCATCATTACCTATCAACTTCTTAATAGCAGATAATGGAAGTCACCTAACTGTGTTAATTTTTTTGATCTCAGTCTAGCCTTCATTAATAATTCATTGTCTACTCCAACTCTGATCCTAGATTGTGCTATCATCTTCTGAATTCCTGAATCTCTTTTTAGCCTCACAAGTGGAATTGTCTATCACTCATCAAACTCCAGCTTTACCTCAGTACTTTAAATAATATTAACCTTTTTCACAAAAATTAAATACCTTTTACAACTCACTTTTTAGTTCAAAGTCAATTCTCCAAAAATAGAATTATCTTTAGTCAGGAGCTAGATAAGGTTAGCTGGCGCCTCATTGTGGTATAAATAGGGAAAGCCTGTGGAAACATTGGTGGGTAGAAAACACCTGAACCTAAAGAGTGCATTGGTTGGGTTCTGTAGTATCCTGAAAAGGGTGAGGGATGGTAATGATGACTGTGCTGACCTGTCCTTATGGGTGTCTACTACTACCTTTATAAAATATGGGCATGTAGGGTTCTAGGAGTTGGGCAGTGGAGCCTATCACACTGCTTCCCCAAAAGCAATGGTTGCGTGGGTGTGGATCCCAGGAAAGGGAGAGGCAATATTGGCTAGCTGCACTTCAGTGCACCTGCCTACAATGAATGATACAATTTGCCTGGGTGGCCTGAAGATCAGCTTGCTTATGGTCACTGACATGAGCTGGATGATGTCAAATGAGATCATGAAAGGAAATAAAGAGTGATCTGAAATGACTCCAAGCTCTCCCGGACAAAAAGTGCTGGAGAGAAAACTTTGCTAAAAATGCAGTTGACAAGGCGAGGGGCCTTGGCTCCTCCTCCCTAAGGACTTAAACCTGGGGGTCTTTGTATCCTTTCTCTCACAAAGGAAATGAGAGGCATAACTTCTTTTTATTCTGGGAATACAAGCTGTGCAGTACTTTAACAGTGTGTGTGCATATGTTAGTTTAGGGGTAGTGTGATATAACCCATTCAGGGTTAATCACACAATTTTTGGTGCTCAGATTCGCGCAGCCCTACTGTAGTGGGGGTAAATTCCCTAAGCCTTTATTAAAAAATGTTGCCTGCACTAGGCATCCCTTTGAGACTTTCTAAAACTCAAAGAAATATCTCTTCCCCTCAAGGATTGCTAGAACCTCTGAATCTATAGAGAAAATTTAGTTCTAACCCAAATTGTCCTACATAGGTACCTCCAAGTAGCCAATCATTTAAACTCAGTTTAATGCCAAGAGTGCAAAGCTGAGATCTTATGCTTACTCCAAGGGAAATTCAAGTCGCCACTGTGAAAATGTCAATCACCCCTAGGAAAACAAAAGAAATAAAAAACAGGATAAATTAGGTTGAGAAGAAGCCCCTCTACATTTCAGATATAAGTTGGTCTATTAAATGTGGTTTAACTAAGCTAAAACATATCTGGATGCCCCATATGATATGGACACCTTGAGCTACAGACTGTTAGAAAAAATGAGGACAACAATACAAGTAGTGAAATATGAAACTTAATGGATATGCAATGTGTGATATTGTGAAAAACAGCTTGTATAATCAAGGATTATGCCAAAGATGCTGCCAAACAGATTCAGATGTTGACTATAAACTAAAAAATAATAGAGTGGCAGAGGAAGGATTAGAAATGATTTATTATGCTATTAATTGTGATATCTTAATTCCGTTGCTGGAGCAACTCCTGAGTGTGTGCCACCAAATCTATCCACCTATCTCGGAAAGAACTTAAGGTAAGTTACTAAAACTTGAGCTTATCTTAGCTAAACAAAAAACTTTGCCGCCCTCTCCAGTTTCCTCTACTGAGGATTACTGACAAGAGCTTGGGCTTGCTGCAGCTGACGAATCAGATGTTACTGAAGCTGAAGTTTAAGAAAATAATGAGTTTACCTTTTCATCTGAACTGGAGCCTCTTGATGAGCCAAATGGCGCAAACCTAAATAATTGTCTCACTGCTTTATTCCAGATTCTAAGGCTCACAGGTGCTCAAACAGCCTAACCAAAACAAATAATTCCGTGCTAAAATTATTTACATCTCTGCTGAGGTTATTGAAAGCCCTCTAAATTTGCATAAAAACTGAGCCAAATACTTTTGATGATAAAATCTAGCTCGATTAACAGGATGTTTCCGCTCTTACCTTGCTTTATTGTTTTAAAGCTCCTAGAATTCTGAAGATGGAATCACAACAAACCAATACTTTGGCGCTCTTTTCGTTTTTCTGCCCTGACACCCCTAAACTTTCCAAAGATGATATTAAAACAGCCAAAACAATTGTCTCATCACTCTCTACATTACCTGGCACTGACGCTTCAGCTGTTTTGTTGATAAAACAGAGAACTCAAATGCCTCAGCGCCCTCATCATTTCTCAGTGTCAAACCTCCTTGCTACTTTGACAACAAAATTGAAGCTAATAAACGTATTTTAGAACCTTTTCCCATTTACTTGTTT
The DNA here is from genome assembly GCA_022478985.1 of Massospora cicadina. Taxonomy (NCBI): domain Eukaryota; kingdom Fungi; phylum Entomophthoromycota; class Entomophthoromycetes; order Entomophthorales; family Entomophthoraceae; genus Massospora; species Massospora cicadina. Next base: position 39,173 of record JAKSZP010002867.1, on the reverse strand, counting down.
CCAACATTTATTTATTATTTTTTCTACTAATATTTTAGTTTTTTTGAGTTGCAAGAAATTTTATCCTACCTCAACAAAATAAGGTTTGTTTTAAAAATTTCCACCAAACAACAATCTGAATTAAAGTGAGCCACAATCAAAACTCCTTGCATCTTCTCGCATGTCAGCAAGGCAAACCAATTAAATTCTTTACCTTTGCTTTTATGAAGATTATTTGATCTGATAACCTGAGGCCTCGCAATCTACCTTTGTATCTACCCTTCAATGGTGTAAACCTCCATCTGTTTTTTGATATATCATTGGGATAAACCAGCTGACTGAAGTTTGCCTTACCAGTTGCCTTAAACTCACCCTGGAAGTTCTCAAGGAGAATGATGAGGTTTCTTCATGTGATAGATTTCTTTATCAATCCCTATAGCAGCTTTTGAGATTAATTGCATGGTTGGTTTAAGTTGACATACAGCTGCTTTAGGCAGCTTTGTTGTCTGTTTTTCTTTTGCTTGTTCTACTTTGTTGTTGCTCCCATCTGCCAGAAATGTCATAGTACTGCCTACGCTCCTTAATTTAATGTCTAAATCAACACTCAGGCTGGTCATTCAACTATATTAGATAGAACCTTACCACTCTAAGATTAGCGCGCTAAACTATATTTGGAGCTAAGCTAACCCAAATACCTTTCATCCTCACGCTCTGCTCTTCCATTCTATGCCAGAATTAAGGTTGACATCCATAAACTGGGTGAACTAACCAAACCTTAGAATCCCCGCTTTTTGAAATCAAGGTTTAGGAAATTGAAATTTATGAGACACTATGTCCTACCAGCAACTGACCACAGATTTTGTGATGGACCAAGCCTCATGCTTGCCAGGCCAACACCTAACCCAATACCTTCTCTGGAAGTTTTAAATTATACTTCCAATGGGGCAGGTTGTATCTCAAAGTTACACTGGGTGGATTCTCCAAAAATGCAATGAAGTAAATAAGAAAATACAAATTAAACTCGACCTGATCTTTATTTTTGAAAAGAGGAAATATTTATAGGCTTTTTTACAGTTCATAATCTATCAGAGTGAATTAATCTCTGCGCAATCAAATCTTCAGTCAGTTGATCACGATCCAATTGATTATTAACTTTGATAGATTGTAATAGATTGCTCGCTCCTTTTGATGATGTTGGGGGAATTGAGGAAGGGGATTTTTTGGAGATATGCGAATTTTGTGAAATCCTGACACTTCCCCCCTCAAGATTTGATTGTGGTGGAGGATGACTTATTAAAAACCTAGGATGAAAAAGATTTACCACAATACCAGTATCAGTATGAACAATTAAATATTAAAATACTTTTCAAAATATAGCTCTATAAGGACCAGACCAATGAGTTCCCAGCTTTTCATTCCATCCACCTGGCTGAGAATGATAATAAATAACATAATCTCCAATCTGATATTCAGGTAAGACTGGGTTATGTTGATTACTTCATAGAGTCTCTCTTCAAGTAGTAGTTTCAATTGAATTCATTGCTTGAGCCTGGAGGCGGATAATCTCATCAGCCAAATTTCTCATGACTAAATCGGAATTTTATGGGATGCTTTCTTCAAGGATAGTTTGAACACTAGAAGGGACTGAAGGATCCCGCCCATATATACACTTAAATGGGGACATCTTGATAATACGGTGGTAGCTTATCCAATAAGCAAACAAGACACTAGGTAAATAAAAATTCCACCGAGTTGGGTCAGTAGATGCCATCTTCCTTAGAATCAAGACCAAAGTTCCATTAACTTGTTCAATGGCCCCATTGGTGGATGGATTATAGGAGACAACAAATTGCTGAGTAGTGTTAAATAATTTTATAGCTCCTGTATAAGTTGTGAGGTGAAATTAGTCCCATTATCTGACTTAAGGACCTTTGGACATTCATGTTGGGAAATAATATGCTGATATAGGAATAAGGCTGTAGTCTTAGCCAAAGGGGTAGCAATTGAAATGGCCTCAACCCATTTGGTCAAATGGTCAACGGCCATAATTATATATACTGATGACCATGCACTCCTCAAGGAAAAGGCCCTACAACATCAATGCTGACTACTTTGAACGCCTTAGTTGGGGGAATGACTTGATGTATATAAGTAGAGTTGTAGTTCCATGATGTTTGCAAGTAAGACATGAGTCAAGAGTCCCCCAAAATGAACTCAGTCAAGTTGTTCCAATAGTATCGAGTCTTCAACCATTCTTGAGTTTTCTTTAAGCTGCTATGACTGACTTGTTCATGACCTTCCATTACAGCATGAGACCTGGAGTTGGGATGTAGGAAGGGCAACCACTTAGACTTGACTTTCTTATACAAAGCTACATCTTGAATCATAGTATCCTTGATAATTGATTTTAGATAGGCTCAATCCTCTTCAGTCTCTCAATCCCATAATTCCAGTCATCCAATAATATTATACAAGCGTTCTTCTTTTCTGGTTCCAAGGTCAGAATAGGTAGTCAGGATAACCCATCCATTTTGCTGCTGAGCTCCTGAGCGATGAACAATGGAAAAATCGTAATGCAATCATAAAGCCCTTAGGGCCAACCTCCCATCAGGATCCTTCATATTTTGCAGCCATCGTAAGGAGGAATGGTCGGTAATAATGGTGAAATGGGACCATAAAAAAGGGCCAAAAATGCTTGATGGCCAAAATTACCGCCAAACATTCTCGCTCAGTAACATTATAATTTCGTTCAGCCTTTGACAAAGTTTTGCTATAGTAAGCAACAGGATGATCCTTATTTTCTTCATCACACTGAGATAAAATAGCCCCAATAGTGACATTGCTTGCATCCATATGTAGAAAGAAAGGCTTATCAAACTGAGGGTGAATTAGAACAGGTGCCTTCATCAAGGCAGTACGAAGAGAATTGAAAGATTGTTCTTGAGCTGATCCCCACTCAAAAGACACTTCTTTTTGCAATAGATAAAATAAGGGTTCAGCTATATCAGCAAAGTTGGGAATAAATTCTCCAATGATACCCAACCATACTGAGAAAGACTTGAATATCCCATAAAGAAGAGGGAGGAGGCATCTGTTGGATGGCTTGAACTTTGTCCACAAGGGGTCAAATTCCTTTAGCTGAAACCTGATGTCCTAAGAAGTCCATTTCTCTCATTTTGAAAGAATGAGCGCTTGGAGGGCTTGAGTTTTAAGGAAGAGCCCTGAATTCGGTTAAAAATTCTTTTAAATGGTTTAAATGCTCAGTAAAGGTTTTGGAATATATGGTAATGTCGTCAAGATATACCAGAACACAAGTAAGCTTTAAATCCTGGAGCATACTGTCCATGGCCCTTTGGAAAGTTGTGGGGGGCATTGCTTAGGCCTTGAGGCATTCGAGTTGGTTCAAACAACCCTTCACTCGATATCAGGGCACACTTGGCACAATCTTCTGGAGACAGTTCAATTTTCCAATATCCACTGGCTGGTCCATGGCCGAAAAATAGGTGGATCCAGCCAACAATCTAAGTGAATCATCAATCCTAGGTAAGGGATAACAGTCCCATCGGGTAATAGCATTCAATTGACAATAATCCATCATGACTCAATGAGAACCATCTATCTTCTTAACCAACAACAATGAGGATGCCCAGGGACTATTGGAGGGTTTCAATAATTAAGCCTCCAGCAATTGATTCAACTCCTTAGTAACCTAGGCTTCTTCTACTTTGGATTTATGATAGGGCTTCGCATTGATAGGAAGGTGATCACCAGTTTCAACAGTGTGCACTACACCTTTCATCTTCCCAAAATTGTAAGTATGCCTAGCAAAGATGTCAGAATATTTGTTCAATAATTGAAGTACTTGTTTCTACTGTTCCTTAGAGAGATGTTTCCCGATAGCAGGTCCCACAGTAAGGGATTTCCTGATCACTCTCCAATCCAAAGTCTTGTAAACTCCCAAAGGGTTTAACATCATAGATATGAGATAAGGGTAACAGCTTAACATAAGCAATCAGGCGCTCTCAATCTACCCGTTTTGGCACATTGGTAAGGTTCTCTAGTAAGACAGATAAAGAGCCTAAATAAGCACAATCCAATATTCCAGGACAAGGCAAGAGTTCTTTGGCAGAAGGATTGACAGTGCCCTGGACTTGTAGCAAATGCCCCTTGGGAATCAAAAAGTGCAAAGAAGTATTAATGATCACTTGTGATTCTGGTGGGATAACTAATTTCTCAGAAGAAAAAATATACATTCCCTCTTCAATATCAGCTATGGTAGGAGGTAATTTTACATGAGGATCTTCAACCTGATACTGAAGTTAATAAGACCTTTTAGTTCCTTCTAGCAGACATAACCGACGTCAAGTGGAATCATGATAAGATAAAAGTAAGGGAACTTGATACCCCAATAGAGACAACGACGAGTCAGGGTAGTTGGGGTAGTTGATAATTCCATCAAATTCTCGTAAAAATTGATTTCACAAGAGTAGGTCATAACTTAAATTATTGAGCACAATCGCTGGAATGTTAAAGTTTAATTTCCTAATTTTCAGAGGAAGGGATGAAAAAGCTCCAATAGACTGAGTACTCTGAGGGCCGGCAGTGCCATATCCTTCATAATGAGAAATATTGGGGATTAATTTGATCTGTTTGACCAATTTGGAGGAGACAACATTCACTGGAGATCCAGTATCTATGATAGCTTTGGCATTGATTTGATTTACTTGGAAATTAATTCGGGTAATGGTGCTTCCAAACTGAGAGGATAATGCCAATAAGGAAGGCAAGGATTAAGAAGAATGGTCATCTTTATTAAACTCAATTAAACTTGCTGCTCTTGCTGCGCACTCACATCATTATCAAGGTGAAGAATCATATTGGTCTTATCTCTTTTCTTTTTCATCTTCTTCCTTAAAACAGCAATCTCAGTATGAAAGTAGCAATGACAGCAATTACACTGGATCGCTCTAGTGTTCTCAGGCAAAGGCAAAGACTTTGGGCTGACTAGGTCTAGGAGACTCATAAACTCGAGGTTTCTGGAGAATTGAGGGGCAACTCCAATAAGGCCTCCTTAATATCCAAAATACTTCGAAAATTCTTTGACGCTGATCAGATAAACTTGCATTTGCGTAGTAGTAAAGGCTGACAGAACTGCGGATATTGCATCGTCCAAGTTTAACTGTCCACAGGCTACAAAGAGTTGGAAGCTTCCCAGAACCAATGAGCAAAGTCCTTAATAGATTCATTTTGGTGGGGCTGTATACCCATAAAGGCCTGTTTTTGCGAAGATAGGGTCTGCTCACTTCCAAATTCTTTGATCCAATGCTTCTTTGACCCGAACCCAAGTAAGAAAGTCATTAAGTGGGGAACCATAATATCTTGAGCCAATCTAGTAAGGCAATTAGGCAAGTAATTCATTTTTGGTGATCTGTGGCCTCACATAATGCCTTTTTATACAGATATAGAAAGGCGATAATGCTGCCTTCCCCCAAGTTTGTCCTTGAATACTGTGCTTGAAACTCAGAAGCATTGGTAGTCAAAACATGCACTCAGGTTGTTCAGATTGAGTAGACAAATAAGAGGCAGAATCTGAAGCTTGAGAATAAAATTGAGGTTAAGGATCAACAGCTTCTGTCCGAATTTTGTTAATTTGTCAATTCAGGTCTTCATGCCCTACTTTCTCATCTAGTCAGCGAGATAGCTCAAAAGTCTATTCCTGTTATGCATTATACTTGAGTTCCAGAGTCTCGATTTTTGCTTAGAGAAATTCTCCTTTTGATTCACAAGCATGTAATAATATATCAGTGTCCTTGGCCCACTTTCCCAAATTGATCAATTCATTGGACAAGGACACACCTGCAGAGTCAAAAGGGGGTCAGTTGAGCTACCCCATCAGGGGTTAGGTTTGCATTCTTTGGCCACCTTAGAGAACTGTTCATGTAAGTGGTCATCATGTTATGAGAGAGCTAATTTGCTGATAAGATCCTGAATGACCATCAGCGCCTGGAGGACCACAAGGTCCATCTGCACCTAGTAGGGCCCCATCAGCTCCAGGAGGTCCACGAGACCCTACACCTCCAGGTGGCCCACGAGGTCCTTCTACTCCAGGAGGACCCATATTTCCAGAGGTTTCTCTACTTCATTGACCCAGAACTGAATTCACAGTACAATTGTTCCAGTTAAAAGATGGGTTCTAATTTCTTCCTCCATTGATTGACTACGCTCAGAGAGTTGGGAAACACCCTCTCTCCATTCCTTCTGAATCTCTTGAACCTTTTTTGGGAACTGAACATCAATAAATTTGATATCCCATGATCAAACTGAATGAGCTGCTGTTGTACTTCGTTGAGGAAGTTTGATTATTAATAATAGCATCATGATTATCTCAGCTAAACTTGGAGGCTGACTTGAAAACTTGGAAATATAATTATTCCTGAGTCCTTCTAGTAAATGAGCATCCCTTGATGGTGCATTCCAACTACAGGTAGCAAGTGTTATAATGTAGGATTTACAAGTTGTTGTAGATATTGCTCAGAGCCAATCCTTGGTATTTGAGAGGTTTGCAGCACTTCTCGCAATATAGAAGGTACTGCATTTGATCAAGATTAGGTAGAACATATTCCAGGGATTGGAGCCCCTTCAAGTAATTGATTGATGATATTTTGCAAGGCCTCAGGTGGCATTTGAAAGTCTGAAGCAAAACTTAAGTTAGGATTATAGAATTCCAAGTTGGCCTGAAATTCCAACGTGGAGGGTAATCTTGGGATTTGGGCTCCAATTGAAGGGACCCATCATAAAATACTGCCTTGCTCTTGATCTTGAGCCTTGTCAGGCGAAAATTGAGAATCCATGGTGATAAACGTGGTCACTGGTGCGTAATTCAGAGAGCCCCTGTAGTGAGCACCAGTCTGGAAGTTTTAAATTACACTTCCAATGGGGCAGGTTGTACTTCTCAAAGTTACACTGGGCGGATTCTCCAAAAATGCAATGAAGTAAATAAGAAAATACAGGTTAAACTTAACCTAATCTTTATTTTCAAAAGGAGGAAATATTTATAGGCTTTTTTAAGGTTCGTAATCTATCAGAGTGAATTAATCTCTGCATGATTGAATCTTCAATCAGTTGATTGGGATCCAATTGATCATTAACTTTGATAGATTGTGATAGATTGCTCACTCCTTCTGATGATGTCAGGGGAATCGAGGAATGTGATTTTTTTAGAGATATGCGAATTCAGTGAAATCCTGACACCTTTGATATCACATCCACTCAACTCTGGTAGGTTGGGAGCCTAAAAAGGCTGGCTGACCCTGGCAAAATCATTGTCGCCCCTAAAATATTGGAGTGGGCTAGTTAGACTATACGTCAGTTTAGGTGAAGCCTTAGCTTTAGGGTTACAAATCATTATCACTCAAAGGATGTCATTTTTACTATTATTGCTATCAAAATTGTTTTATATTTACTATTTGATGTTTAATTGAGTTTAAGACAAAAGTTATTATTATATTCTATTAATGTTCATCAGGTCTAACGCCCAAAATTAATAATCTTATATTTTCAAGCACTAAGCAATTTTACACAATAACACCACGTTTTTAATCTAAAAAATTTTGGATAAATCACCCTGTTAGTGCTTTATAGTCTAATGAGTTAGGATAAATTGGCTAAGCCATGTTAATATTAATTTGATTTCAGGCCAAGGATGTATTCAATGTTTAACTCCTATATTCACCCCGTTATCTACCTATGCTACATATTATGCCTCACTACCTAAGACTTCTTAATGACAGATAATGGAAGCCATCTAATCATGTTACCTTTATCTTTTTTCAGTCCAGCCTTCATTAATAAATCTTTATAAATTCTAACTTTGAGTCTGGATTGTGCTGTCACCTCCTGCATTTCTGAATCTCTTTCCACCCTCACATGTGGTATAGGACAATAACACATCATATTTCTAATTTTCCCTTGGTATTTTGAATAATTTGTATTTATTCAAGGCAAGATTACCAGGAGATGGACATTACTGAAGCTAAAACTAGATTAAAAGATGTAACTACTTGCTTTAAACAAAACGCCCTAATGAGCGGATTGAGTGAAACACTTCAAAAACTGACCAACCAGGTGGGCAGTGGAAGCCGCTTATCCCTCCATGGCAGAAGGGGAGGAGGTGTCAGGGAGCTCATCTTTGGCAGCCTCTTTGGCAGCAGCTTCTTCCTCCCATAGTAGAGTGCATGTCACAGCCAACAGTAATGGCGTTGGGAATCTGCGGCATGGGGTTTGATATCTCTAATAATTGGGATTTCATGGAAATTGCCAGCTAGATAAAAGGCACTGAGATATTCAGGTAAAGCTTTTTCAGCTTTGATGCAGGCATCTGGGAGTTTGACAAATGTGGCAATGTTGGTTCAGGTTATTTTTGCTTTTGGATTCCATGCTATAGTTGCCACATTCTGGATAGCATTGTTTGTATTTTTTAATATTGGTTCACCATGATTTTACTTTTTGGAGTTAAGGTTGCGGGGATAACAGGAGGTGGAATTCCTCCTTTGAGTATCACTACTGATTTAGCAACATCTTTATGCAGGGGATAACAATCTTGTGTTGCAGCTGCTTTGACTGCAAGCTGCTGATCAATGTGAAATGATTTGGCATTTAGCTGTGGGGTATAAAGTTGAGAGGGGTATTTGGCATCCCATTCTGCATTAATGAGCCACTCAATTTGCAGAGATGGTTCTTTAATGAACTTACCTGATTCATCAATTTCAGCCAATAATTCCCATAGGTTTTGGTTGAATTGGATTGGGGAATCAGTGTACGGTTGAGGTTTGGTCAATTCCCTTGAGGAAGCATGGGATTGAACTGGGATCTAATCTGATGCTTGATTGGAGGATTTATTTATGGCATTTGGGTGAGGAGGAGGCTGATTGGTGACTGCAGGTGCAGCTGCAGCAACAGGCTTTGGGGGTGGGGGAGTTAGGATTGTGCCCCATACCAGAAATTGTATAGGGTGGGCAGCGGATTAAGGTCGGTGGATGAGTCATCTGATCCACCAGAAGTGGTTGAGGAGGGGCACTTGCATTTCAAGTGGTCTAACTTGAAACATGATGGACAGATTATCCACCCACCCTCAATGCAGGCCCAAAACAGATGGTCAGGCACTGGGGAATGACATTGTATGGCATAATTGACACCACAATTTTATTAAATTCAGGGCTGATTGTGGTATATGCCCAAGGCCCAGTGAGTCATGTGGCCCCATTTGGGACCACAAATTGTAAGATGGGGTTGGAGCCATAGGCTGCCAAACCTTCCATCAGCTCCTGGTGGAGAACTTCAGGAGGGAGGTGGGTGGGCAGGCCAGCAAACTGAACCACCAAAGTGGTGTCCGCTGGGAGCTGAGTCTAAGTTGTGGGGAGAGGGGTGCCCTGGAATACCAGGGGCACAGTTGCTGCAGTGGCAGCATCAGCTTTGCAGGTGAAGCTGAGGTCAAAATACCCCTTGTAGGGGTGTAGATCAATAAAGCTGGTGGGTGTCATCACTGCCTGTGCCATTTCAATAATAGCTTGGTCAGGTATAGGAATAGTTTCCCATATTTGACCCTTAGGCCATAGTGCATGTTGCTCCAGGGGAGCACTAGGGGGCAGCGAGGTACTGCTTGGGTATGAGCAAGGTGGGCATCTAGGTCCTTGGGCAGAATGAATCATCCCATAGGTTTAGAGTGACTGGGTGAACCAGTCCTAGCATATTTTCCTTCTGGATGGAAAATGGTGGGGGAGTTTTGCCGCTGCCCACGCTGGAGCAGCAGATGGAGAATTGAAGGACATCAGAGAAAAATTACTATGGGCAATTATAATTTGTTTTATTAATTTGTTAATTTTAGATTTATTTGAGGTATGCCAAACAGGGGATGGACAGTACCAAATACAACACTCAAAATGACAAAACAAAACTACTAACCAGGTGGGAAGTAGAAACTGCTAACCCACTATGGCAGAGGGTGAGGAGGGGTTGGGGGGTTGGTTTTCAGAAAGACCCACCTCAATCAAGGGATGTTGGTTACAGTACCAGATCAGAGCAGAGAGCCAGGGTATTGGGGCATCCACATAGTGGAGGTTGAGGTCAGTGAAGTAGGAGTTTTCCACTTCCGCATCAAGATAATGATGGGAAAGTGTTTCAATAAAAGTTGCAAGGAAAATTTCAGCTTCTTTGCGGGCTTCAGGAAGTTGGGTGAAAAGGGAGATACTGTGGCAGGTGATTTTGGCTGAGGGGTTGAATGAAGTAAACATTGTGATATTTATAACAGCAACTTCAGTATCATTGAATAGTTTCAAGATATCACTGCAGGCAGATTCAGGGAAGTCAGGGGGGAAGAAGAGGGTGGGCAGGCCATGCTGGAGCTGAGCCACTGACTGGGCCACCGCAGTGCATAGTTTTGGGCACTGAGGAGAGGCCACCGCAGCTAAGGCGAGCTGGTGGTCACTTTGGAAGGGGGTTGTATTGGGTAGAGGAGCAAAATAGCGAGGGGTAGGGGTTTCATCAAAATCAGGAAGGAAAAAATCTGCCCAACCATAATCGCCTTGGCAGAGAGGTTGACCTGTATGCTTACTAATGAGGACATTACCTGATTTGTCAGTTTCAGCCAATAGATCCCATAGATTTTGGTTCACTGAAATAGTGGCATTCAAATTTGGGTGGGTGGGATTGGGCAAATGGGCAGCTGCTTGGGTGCCAATGGTGGTCCAAGTATTGCTCTGATTAGCTGGGGTAGATTTAGGTGGGAGAGTGAGGCTGGAGGTTTTAGGGAGGGTCTGATTTTCTATGTGGGCCCACTGAACGAGATTGGAGGGTGGGAGGGGGCAGCAAAGCACCCCATATTGAACCTCCAGAGGGGGGCTCAGAAGCTGCAGCAGTGGACTTGGCCTGAGGGCATACTCTTTTTGCATAGTCAAGGCCAAAGCGGAGGGAACAAATCTGCCTACCATTATTGACCCAAGCCCAAAAGAAATGATCAGGTGCTGCAGCCATACTAGTATGGGGTGGGATTTGTAGGGCTATGGTAGGGTGGTGTGGTATGATGGTGGTTGTTGTATGAGGAGCAGCAAGGTGCTCCACACCAGATAGAATAGCAAAGATGAGGTTGGGCTGAGTGCCATAAGCCCTGAGCCCTGTGACCAACTGGTCATGCAAAACCTGGGGTGGAAGGTGGGATGGGAGATTTGTAAAGAATACCACCAGCATGGTGTCTGAAGGGAGGCGAGTACGGGTTGTGGGAATGGGGTTTTTTTTTTATAAATTAGAGGAGTTTGTGCTGCCACTTCAGTATCCTCCTCAGATTAGAACCCAACATCAAAGTAGCCCTTAAAAGGGCAGAAGTCTATAAAGCTAGCTGGCACAAAGGCTGCAGTAGCTAGGTCAATAATTACCTTATTGGCATATAGGAACAAATGCCTATAGTCCACTCTAAGGCAATAGTAAATGGCAGAGTGAGGGAGGGCGAGAGGATGGGGGTGAGAAGGGTGGACATGTGCCAGGTGGAGTGCTAAGTCCCGTGGGGGGACAAAATGGTTGGAAGCAGTGGGTGGGCTATTTTAGTCTATCTGAATACACTTGCCCGCGGGGCAGAAAATGCTAGGTGGGGGTGCACTGCTGCCCCACACTGGAGTGGCAGGTGGCAGAGCCAAGGACATCAAAGAATAGGTTTGGGAAGATGGCTATGGATAAATAAAACTTAAATTTAAAATTGCTCAAAAGTGACTTCAAGTGGTAAAAGAAAGTTTTTTAATTAATTTGTTAATTTTGCTCAGAAAGTTACAGTGAGCAGAAAGAGAGAGATGGTATTTTGAATAATACTAAACTTATCTTATAATTACCTGTTTTTTACAACTCATATTTATATTTAGTTTATATCAAATTTTCTAGGTCTGAAATACTTCCAACCCTTTATGAAATGCTAAGAACCTCTGGACCTCCAGTGAAGGTTAAGTTCCAACCTAAGTTGTCCTACCTAGGAACCTCTGAGTAGCCAATCTCTTATTATCAACTTGTTGCCAAGAGAGAAAAGTTGATAATATTCACCAAAATGATAATATTATGCTCTTTAATTTTAGAGTCCCCAATACTTTCTTAATAGTGGTCAGCAATTATCTCTATTGATTAGCTTTAATCTCAAGCATTATATAATATGGTAAATAAAAGGGGAATCAGAGGTTCTGTGACTCCAAGAAATTTTGTAAGATTTTCTTGCTTACCTGAAAAATCCATGAGCTTATAACCAAGGTTTAACTTTTCTCTAGTCATACTACAATAATATTTAGTCCAACAGCCCAATCATCTTAAATTTACCTTTTATTGAAATTATAAGGTAAAATAAGGACTACCAATTAAAAATGATTTAGGTTTAAAATTCTGTATTAAATTAAGAATTCATAATTAAATTTGCACTTGGTTTTTTCCAATGGAAAGATTAAATTTCATGTTTTTTCTATCTGTGCATTTCTAAGCTCTAAAAGGAAAGATAAACAGCCTTTCAGTAAGTTTTATCCAACAAGAAACTTTTAGAGTAAAGTAAAGGCTATATGATGAGTCTAAAAGTTATGATCATTAATTCTGCATTACCTTTGGCTTTTTCATAGAAAAATGAATTGATACCCTCATTTATCAACTCAGAGACTAAACTTAAAACTGTTAGCACACAGTCTAGTCAAAATCCATAAAAGTCCAAAATAAAGTTGTCTAAGCTGAGAATGCACAAACAGTATTAAACAAATCAGTCACATAGTAGAGCAAAATGTATTATGTAACACTACTTTCAGTTTCTCCATAAAACATGGTGAGTCATGAGTTTATTTTTACATAAATCACTTTAGATTATAGTTTTCAAAATAAGCTATTCAGTACTAAGAAATGAATAATAAATTTATACTATAATGATCTGGGATCTCGATTACCTTATTATTTGCAAAAATGAGATAAATTCAATATTTTATAGTTTTAAATCTGAGGTCCTTGGTCCATCTGCTTCCATAGTAATATGTTCCTTATAAAGACCTTTTCTTAAATAATATCCATTCTGATAAGCTTCCATTTCCTTGAAAATCAAATACACTATAGTAATGGCGGATAAAGTTGTGCCAGACAATTTTTATAAGTCAAAAGCTAGCTTGTAAATTGAAGCTATAATCACCAGGAGCAATTTTCAGTAGAGCCAAGCAGGTTATTCCATCATCAAATCCAACTCAGCTTCTTATTTATTTGAGAAAAATTAACTTCTTGTGATTCAGTGTTAACCCAATTGTCTTACTTAATATTCTTTAAGGCAAGCATTAATGGAAATTTAATGCTAAAACATATTAGTTAAAAAGGGCATTGACTTAAAATGTGGTTTACAGCTTAATTTTTATGATACTGAAATAGCTTTGCATGCTTTCCACTCTTGCATTAAGAAAAAAAGTTCAACTTTCTAGTTTCAAATTTTCAATCCAAACATATCTTTACCAAAATATCTGGGAGAAATATAGAGGCACTTGTTTTAGGAAGTTAAGCATTGTTTTTTCTCAAATTGAACTTTACTGAGATTTTATTCTGACGTTAGGGCTCTTTTAGATGTATCCCTAAAATATCCATTTACTTTAAAAATTTGAGGCGTAAACATTTAAGGAACCAAAATCAAAAGGGTATATAAAAGATTTTTTAGGTATGTTTAACTTTCATAAATTGTCAAATATTGGATGAAAATTTATGCCTGCATATATAATATATAAGATTGATGTTATGAAAATTTCTAACTTAGTCATGTTTCCATTATCAATTATTAATAACAAAAAAAGTATAAAAACAATGATTCTTAACTGTTAGAATCTATAAAACCAGATGCAGATAAAAGCTGGTCAGATAGTCTTATCAAAATTATTGCAAGTAGAACATCCAGTTAAAGTTTCTTGTATAAGACTACTATGAATATAGTTTAACGTTATATTGATTCAGAATTCAAGGACCTTCTGGCCACCTGCGCAGTAGTTTAAATAAACATTACCCTTTTTCTCTCTTGCTATGATTTAAAATATTCACATACTTCAAATTTTAAATGTTAAATAATTTCTAAACAAATAATAAAACTTAGCAAATGCCTTTATCTTAATTAAACTTTTAAAATACATCTTTAGAAAAATTACTTAACCCACACAGTTAAATAGAGGGCAATAAGTGACTGTTAATTTTAACTTTAAAAATAATTGTGAAGCTTTTTTGGGACTTTTAATCTTTGTATGAGAGTTTACGGCCAACTTGTTTGAAGCAGATAATTCCTTATCAAATCTACTAGTGCTAAGTCAATTTATTGAACTATGATCTTAGGGTTTACTAATTAATCCCAAAAATTTACTTTACTTTAAAATCAATGCAACAATATGTTAGCAGTATGAAATAGACTACAGATATATGTGTAACTTCAAAAAATTGTAGTTGCGGCTTCCCCTAATAAATATGGGTTTCAATGGAAAAGGTACTGAAGGCTACTTATTTATTATTTTTATATTTTTAGCAGTAACTTATATTCTCTATATCTAAAGAGCTAATAACACAAATTGAAGCTCTTTATTAATAGAACCACTATCTACATAGCGCATTCTTTTAAAAGTTTATATAGATTACATAACACAACTATATTGTTTACCTCAAGAGTTTGTACCCCTTGACATACATATTGATTAGTATTATTTTTTTTATTTTTTTAGTACTAGATGGTCCCAACCCAAGGGGGGATTCATCGATGTATTGATTAGTATTATTACCTTTGACTTTATTTTAGAATTATATGTGTAAGACGAGCATTTAAAGTACTTTTTTGATCTGCACTAAGAAAAACCAGATCCTACGAAAGCGGAACTTTATTTTAAAGGTATAGTTTGCTCTAATGGAATTATCAATCACCCCTTTGGGTATAACCTCACAGAAATTAGCTCTTGCGACTATTGGAGGCTAAAAAAACTTCACACTCAAAGCATGATCATTTCCCTGACGAACATTATTACAATGCTTCAAATTATAGCAATCTGCGATAGAAACAATATGACTTATCGAAATGAGATTACTTTACTGAGACTATAATTCTCTTTCTTTTGTTTATCACTTATAGCTCTATGACGATACATAGTATAAGAACATTATTTTCATATAACATTTGATCACCCTAAGCAGTATAAAACTCCTATACCTATTTATATAAAATACAACCATAATTGAACTACAGCTTAGATTCTTGTTATATAAAATAGTACACGACATACAAATGGTAAAGCAAGTTGACAGCCAACAGCAGGGATTTTACTTCCTTTTTCATTAGCTAAAGATCCTTGGTCTCTATCATAGATTTTCATCAGATATACAATTTAGAGGAATTAGATAAAGTATTAGTCAAAAAACAAACTAGGATTATGATTAAGCTTTTAGTTGACGGTGTAGGACTAGAATAGAAATTAGTGAAGATTAAGAATATATCAATTACTAGACAAGCTACCCATCTTTGCTTGGGTTTTTAAATTACAAGATGATTGTAATCAATTGTTTTAGTTCTTATACTAGTAGATAGCCATCATTTAGTTCATAAACCATTAAACCTATCAAATCTTTCCGACCACCAAAACCACCTGGCCATATCAAATAAACTTTCTAAAAATAAGCAAAATTAACAATCATTTTTGCAAAAACTAATGAAATTGACAATTAAACCAGAAACTATTAACCACTCAATTAAAACCTATAAAATCTCGAGAACTAAATAAATTCAAGGGAGGATACCCCAGCGGTAGTAGACCCTCTACCACTGCCTCCCGAGTTCGATCCCGGTAATGGACTTTGGGTAGGGGACGATTTTGACTGTGTTGGTTTTGCGCGCCAATGCCCCGAACCGAGATAGCAAATAGCAAAGGCGGTCCATGGAGTTCCTGGCCTATCATACGCCGCGCATGGAGGTTTTCCGGGTTTTATCCTCCTTTCCCATTTTCTTCACTTCCCTAATCGGTGCGGTATCGTCCCCAGGTCGGCCCACCTCGAATAAAATTATAAATTATAAATTATAAATAAATTCATCAACCAAATATCTAAAACATTGAGCCATCAAATCAACCAAAAACACCAAAAAATTAGTCAAAACCAAAATGTTAAACTTATAAAACAACCAAAAACTAACAACCGCTTATAAAACTAATGAACCTATCAAATTATGAATACCAAAATGTTAATTTAAATTGATATAAATACTGTTAGAATCATAGATTTTTAGATCTTATATAGAATTGATGATATATTATAATTTTTTGAAAAACAGCCCATCACCATTCCCAAACTTTTAAATACTTGTGTCAAGTTTAGTAATTTTTTGTTTAATTATGCTTAAGAAATTTCATCCTATATAAATACATAATTATAAATTTTTAAGAACAAAAATTTTAACCCAATTTTACTAATACGCCATTTTTACCCAATTTTTTTGTGAGTTTAAAGTTTACCATATGATCCTAATTGATTATTTTTTATTTTCATAGATGGCCATAAATAAGTTTAAGAAATCAAATCTATCAAATCAATATAAAACCACAATAGGGGAGGACACCCCAGTGGTAGAAAGGGACCTATACCACTGCCTCCGAGTTCGATCCCGGTAATGGACTTTGGGTAGGGGACGATTTTGACTGTGTTGGTTTTGCGCACCAATGCCCCGAACCGAGATAGCGAATAGCAAAGGCGGTCCATGGAGTTCCTGGCCTATCATACGCCGCGCATGGAGGTTTTCCGGGTTTTATCCTCCTTCCCCATTTTCTTCATTTCCCTAATCGGTGCGGTATAGTCCCCAGGTCGGCCCACCTCGAATAAAATAGGTTAAATTTAATAAAAATATAAAACCACATTAGCTTAGCAAAATCATTTGGACTATTAAATTAACTAAACCATCAATCACTTAATGAAGCTATTGAGCCCATTAATCAACCTAAATTCACCAGCCACCTTCAGCCTTAACCAATTGGTAAACTTTTAAATTGACCAAAAATTACCAACCACTTAACAAAGCCTAGAATCTATCAATCAAATAAACACCAAAACACTCAGCCAAATTCATATATAAATACTATCAGAAGCATATATATTTTTAAGTTTTATTTAGAACTACTATTAATTTTTATATGCCTTTAATAAAGAAAAGTATATTACATTCCCAAACTTCATAAATTACTTAGCCTAAGTTTAGTAGTTTTTAGCTTATTTATTCATGAGATAATCATCCTATATAAACACAAACACAAATATTTTTGTAAAGAGATCTTAAGCTTAATTTTCATCTATACCAGCTATATCCATATTTTTTATGGGTAAAAAATTTACAGATGATTTTAATAACTAGTTTCTATATTGGTAGATGTCCATCAATAAGATTAATAAGAAATCAAATTTTATTAAATTGATATAAAAAACCAACCACTCACAAAACACAATTGAACATATTACTTTAACTAAAGCATTAACCATTTACCGAAACCATTGAGCCTATTGTTCAACCAAAAAACCACCAATCTATCAGCAAAATAATTAAC
The DNA here is from genome assembly GCA_022478985.1 of Massospora cicadina. Classification (NCBI taxonomy): domain Eukaryota; kingdom Fungi; phylum Entomophthoromycota; class Entomophthoromycetes; order Entomophthorales; family Entomophthoraceae; genus Massospora; species Massospora cicadina. The sequence goes on along the minus strand of JAKSZP010002867.1, from coordinate 21,606 downwards.
TGTCACATTTACTAAATCATCAATCACTTACCTGAAACCATTGAGCTCATCAAATCAACCTTAAATCCACAAGATTATTCAGCCAAAACCAATTGTTGAATTTTTAAATCTACTAAAAACTTTCAAACGCTTATTAAAACCTATAAACCTATCTAGTAAATGAATAAAACCAAAACACTATGTCAAAATGATATACAATTGCATTAAAATCTTACTTTCTTCAATCTTAGATATAACTTTTATTAACTACAAATATTTTTTTATAAATAGCTTATGACTGATTCCTATATTTATAGAGTATTAGTGCAAATTTGGTTTTTTTTGGTTCATTCTTTCAAGAGATAATGTATCTTCCACATATACATACATACACTTTACTTTCTTGCGCCACTCACTTTTAAAATTTAAGTTTAATTAAATTGGGCAAGTCTGTTGAATTTTTATAAATTTTAGATTGTTCAAATGTCAAATTTGCAGCTGCAATTGTCTGAGCTGCCTGCTTTATCACCAGCTTTGTTTCCTCTGGGTGATGTGGCCTGGTACACTGAGCATTTTTTTACTCAGTGCCCAAATTTTTTCAGGCAGGGTCTAGTCCTAATAATTCTGTGGTGCAATTCATCCTGCAGAAGGACCTCGCCACACACTTCACATGTTAACATGCAGTGCCAAGAATCCATCTGGTGCTACCTCAGAGCAACATGCATTTCAGCCCTCAGGGTGGATATGGTGCATTGTTCTCATACAATGATTCATAAGATTATTAAATAGTGTTGACAGTGATGAAGTCCACAGGTTTTATTGATTTTTACCCCTATAAGGGGTATTTTGACCTTTGCTCCACCAGTGAAACCAATGCCATGATGGCTGCAACCATCCCTTTGATTTTAAAGGAACACCCCTATCAACCACTTGAACAAATTTACCTACAGTACCACTTTTGTGGTTCAATTTGCAGGTTTACCAACACAATTGCCCCCTGCAGATTTATATAAAGCACTGGTAGTTGGTTTGGTTTTTATGACGTTGAACATGTTCTCCAGTTTGTGTTCATTAGTGGGCCAAACACCTCTCTGGTCCTTGCACATTTGTGATTATCTGCCCAATCAACCGCAGAATCACTAAATTGATTCCACCCTAACATTTTAAAATTTGGCCCCCAATCACCACTTTTGGGCCCACATCAAAGGCTGACTGGCAGTATGTCCATCTTGATTTGGGTTGAGTCATTCAAAAAAGAAGCACCCTGCGCTTATGGAGTTTGGGGGTTCTGCCCCTGCCTCCTTGGCTGCTCCAGCCAAAAGTTTTTGTGAGGGGAGCGATTCTCCCACCCCCTCCCTCAAAGCCAGAGTGTGTGGCCAAATTGAGATCTGCTAATTAGAAATTGACAACCAGCAGGCCAAAACAAACGGTCTTGGCTCAGTCAGCGCCAAGAGCTTAATTTTAAAAAATTTCTAAACTTATTGCCCCTCCTGTCTAATCATCATCAGTCATGGTGTCATGTGGGCAGAAGATAAAAGTTTAGACCAGAATACCAGTCTAGATGCAAAAACACACAAAAGGAAAGCCAAAATGCCATGGGCTCTACTGTATATATGACGTTTAAATGTGCTGGGAAAGAATTAACCAGCGAGCGCCAATAGGCCATAATAGCAAATAGCAACCTGGCAATGAACTAGTATGTTGCAGCCCAGAGCCCACTGGTTTGGGTGGTGAGAAAAGTGGGATTGGATTAGGTGGTTTCAATTTTTGTCATAATAAAAAAACGACTTTGGGATATAGCAATTTATTAGATTTAAAAATAGGAAATCAAATGTCAGTTCTCAGTGTTATAACTGATTAGATAGACAATTAATTTGCAGAATGGCTTAGAAAAACTCAGGATTGGGGTCCTCAAGATTCGCCTAACCTAGCGAGCTTTGAGTGAGGGGAAAATGAATTAATTTGAATCAACTTTGAAATTATCAGCAGCAGGCTGAGTCAAGTCAGTTCATCCATAGATTGTAACGGATCAGGAGGCACCTGATCCGTGAATTGACTCAGATTGGGTGGAAATCAATCCGAATGTGGCCCTGGTTCAACGGGCATCAAATTTAGTAAGTTCAGAGCTGGGCGAAATATCCATCCCAAATCCAAATCACCTCCGCGGAATGATGATGGGCTTATGCGGGGCGTGGATAGTGATCCATTGGGATGGCGATTTTTATCTAATGATGTGGTGGTCAGGTCTCAGAGTAGTTTAACTAAATGAAAAGCTTATTCAATATTTGCAGCGGATTATTTAAGGGAAGACGCTGCAGCCCTGTAGGGCAGTTGTGTCTTCTATGAGGAAATCATAAAAAAGATATTGCTGAAGCTCAGTTTTATTTAAATTGATTTATTAGGATAGTTGGATTGAATCAAAGTCATGAGATCCACCCGTGAGCTCAGTGTAGCGTTGGCATCATTCTTGGCCCTCTCCTGGTCCCAGACCCTGCTACTGATGTGCAGCTTCATGGAGACAGTGGTCTGAGAATACATGGCAAAAATGAGGCACTGCGGTCAGGTTCAGGGATGTGCCTCTTCAGGCCTGTACCTAGTATGGTCAGTAACTTGGCTCTTACTGCCCAATTCGTTCATGGCATATTGGTGCAAACCCGCTCATTACATAGATGCCCTAATTGCTGATTTTCTTTAGATTCAATGGCTAGAGTGATGGCATCTGCCCAATGGGCAGCGGGAACCTCTTAAGGTAACCCACATAGGGGCGGTCCCATGAGGTCAGAAATGGGTTTGAGACACCCAACCCACCAACATTTAATTACTCAGGCGTTTGTTGGACCAAACAAGAACTGTTGGACAGGGGTTTTGATACTGCTGTGGAGGGTTTCAAACTGGCATCAGCATTTCCCAATGGCCCAATGATATTGGGGTGTTCCTCTGACAATTTGACATTAGGTGCATTATTCATATAATGCACATGACTGTTGGGCTTTGTTCCCAATATGTTTGGGGTGGGTTTCGATCCTAAAACAACATTTCCCAATGGCCTGATGCTATTGGCGAGTTCCTCTTAATATGACATTAGAGAATTCTTCATATAATGTACATGCCATTGGGATTTGTTCCCAATATGTTTGGGGCAGGTTTTGAACCTAAAAAAACTTTTCCCAATGGCCCAATGCCATAAGCAAGTTTTTCAAGGATTTGACACTAGATGCTTTGGTTAGCAAAAATGCATGCTCATCTGGCTTTGTTGCTGAGATTTTACAATTGTTGCTAAGTAATGTCAAAGGTTTTCTGCTGTTAATTGTACTAGGCCCCTTTGCCCCAAGCGGGTGCCAATTTATTGCTAACTTGCTACAGATTCCCTTAAATTTCCCCATTAATTCTTTGGATGTAAGAACTGGGGTTGAGGGGTGTAATCCTCAAAGGGTACACCATCACCCACTGCTTGTCTACCATATGAGCAAGGTCACACTGGGAACCAAGGGTGCCACTGGCCTTCTTGGCTCCTTCTTGGATGAGAAAGGGAACACCCCCTAATCCAAACGGAGAAGGCGCTCTCCAAGACTTAGACATGGGCCAATAATGGCTTATCTAAACCCATTTGATGTTCTCAACTGGGTGGATGAGAACAATTGTCCATGTGTGTTAGTTCCATTTTTTGAATGAGAGGATTTTTTAACCTTTCATTTTAATCAGCTTCTTATTAATAATTTAGTCCAAAAAAGGCTGTCCAAAGTATAAGCTTTCATTTGATATAGCAACTAAAGCAGCGGATGCCCTTTAGAAATCCCCTAATTGCAACGCAACATTCAATCCACATTGTACTCATTAAAAGATATTTTATCTGGTCCAAATTCTCTGATAAACTCCCTTTTGCTGAAAAATAAGAAATTATTTTGATGGTCTATAAAACTATTAAACATCTATCCAAGCCATGCAAGCATGTGGCTTTAACAGTGGTAAACCATCTGGGGAAAAATTGATTTTATCCACCTGCCAAGTTTGCTCCTGCATGTGGATAATAACCTGACTGAGAATATTAACACTTTAATACAGTAGAAATTATTGATAAGTATAATATTACTATCTTAAATCTTTACCCCAAATCAAGCAATGCACCTAATACATTCCTTTCTGCCCTTGCACGCTCCCTCAAACATTCAATTTGCCCCACTTCCCCTTGGTTATGCTAGGATAGGGAATCTAGCTAGCATATTGGAGGTTAAATTGATTTTTTATGCATTTTGCTCCTTTTTTAACCTGCTTTTTACTTATTTATGTTGATAAGAAAGGTACCCTTGTCCCTTAACCTTAAATAAACCATAAAAACTTACAATGATTTATAAAGATCAGATAAAAGTTTTTCTGATATCTGGGAAATATAGTTGATTATTAGTATACAAATTAGCCAAGTGTTTTATAGTACACTCACCATTTCTAAGCTCACAAGGCAATTAGTAAATATGACTTGGCTTTCTGTCTTTAGTGAAGTAACTCCTGAACAAAATGTACTTCTTCCTCTAAACATTCAGATCTAAGCCAGGTACTTCATCTTAGAGAAGCTTGTCAAACAGCAAACATTTTTTATACATAGATAATCATATATTTATGTCTTTTAGTAATCAATCAGTGGTTATATTATGCCTTTGGGAATCTCCTAGCCATACTCATCTATAGAAATTTACTCTTGCCATGCCAATCCTTAAAAGATCATGGATCTGGCTATAAGATTGTTCTCTTTTTTCAAATCTTCTTGATCCTTGCTTACAAAAAAACAATCAATTTGGACTGATTTGAGAAAAATGTCATATATAAGAAGGATTAAGGATGTAAATATGGTTCTAAAAGAACTCTTATTTTACCCAAAAACCAGTATGATATGAGCTACCTCATAACTTAATGTATACATATAATTGTGGAGTATAACATATATAGAAAATATTGTTATACCTAAAATTTGGAAGTTAGTAGGCCTCTCTAATAGGATTATAGTACTCCCATTTTTAATATGACTATGTACAAGTAAATGTATCCTATTATTATAGATAATGATACCACAAATTAGTACTAGTGCATAATATGAATATCATGCAATAAAGAAAGACTTGTTGCAAATTCTTAATGGTATAAAAACCATCTTTTTGCATTCAGGGGTCTTATTAGGGTTATAATAAGTGAGAATAATTATATGTTATTTGCGTCACTAATTCAGGAGATATGCAAACATTATGCAGCTCATAATTATTTATGGCTGACTGCTCCTTTTCAAAACAATCAGCTCTTGTTCTGTCCTGACTTTACCCATCTCCAACGCATAAAATTTTTTAAATATGTACCAATGTTACCAGCCATTTCAGATATATAATAGTTTATATGCTCTATCTCTTTCATAAGATTCCCACTTGTGCTCCCCAGCGCCGCTTTCTGCCATTCTAAGGGCTTCCCTACTTATTATACCACCATCATCTTCCATTTAAAGTGGCTGCTGACCACACCAAAACTTATTCCATTAGACCCTTCACGTGGTCATAGAGCCATTGTGCAAGGGGATTCTATTCCAACTTCTTAAATGACCTCCCAGAGTAGAGCCAGGTATGAAACAAAAATCTTACATATACCATAGGCTGGTACTGTACTAACGCTGCCAAATTGTCATTGTTAAAACCCCATTACCCATACATGCCTTAACTAAAATCCTCTCAAGTGTTCCAGAGCTGATAAAATTAGCCAAGAATCATATCATTCATTATGTAAAGACTTTACGCGCTGTTTGTCTTATTGACAAAAAATTAATTCTTAAATTTTCCCCTATTCCACGGATGCACCACTCCTATTAGGTCTGCTCTTATGTGTGACCTCAGGTTCAACTAGATAATATTTATAACCCCCTTCTCATGTGACATGGCCACTTAGGCTAGCCAATGCAGAGCTATGTTAGATTATTTATCTTGGTTCTGTTTGTCACCTTAAAGGAAAATGTGAGTTCACCCCCTCTTGGGTTGGGCTTTAATAGCACTAAAAATATAGCTAATAATTAACGATTTTAGGATGACAGTTTTTTTCTGATTACTATCACTTATTAGTAAACAATTTAATTCAAACAGAACAATTTAATAAATTGATACCAGGTGGGATGAGCATGGTTCATAAACAAGGACAGAATTGGGTGAATGCGGTAAAGGGTAGCAGACCTGGATCTGCACCGCCCAAAGGCACCAAGCACACAAGAGTAAACAAAAACCATAGTAAAAACAAAACCCAGAGGTGGTGAACCCTGCAAGTTTTGTGAGTTTTTTTATGAAGTACTGCAGATACATTGAAGTATCCCACTCTCAACTGCTGCTGTCAGGTGAACATGGGACCTGTGTATTTTTGGGAACAGATGCACCAGCAATTTGGGAAAAGTTTGGGGAATCCCACCACAAATTATTTTCAGCATGCTGTGTACATGACAACTCATACTATCAGCCATGGTTGGGTGGGTCTTGGGTTCAAGACAGCGGAGGAGATATGTGAAGCTGAGAAGGTAATAGCAGTGATTGACTCTCCTGATGGTCGACGTTTGGTGTTAATCAAATGCACACGTTGGACAGAATCCAAAGATATAGTCATAATTTTTGAATACCTTCTGACTACACTGGTGCACACAGTAGTTAAACAATATCTCTGGGAGGGCTTAGAATCCTATGGAGAAATTAAACGATTCAAAATGCAAAGATTCCAACTGATGCCAAACCTTAGCACTGGGAAGGCAATTGCAATTATTTCCCTAAACCCAGAGATAGCAGAGGATATAACAAAAAATCTTTATATTGCATCCTTTATTATTGATAGGAAATAAATCTCAATTATTCAGCACAACTGTGGAGAGCGCCCCCCATATGCAACCACTGTCAGGCCTTTGAGCACAAGGTGCATGCTTGTCATATAAAAGAAGGCCTAAGCTAAATGGAATCCTGTGAGGAAGAAATGTGCGATGATGACTTAGACTACACGTATCACAGATACCACACAAGCATTCAACGGGGAGAATTCAGACAATATAAAATTTTGACCCAATTTCCTCAAAGGAACGAAAAATGGCCAAACGGTCTCACAAGTTGGCTGAAGCCAAGGCAAAGGCCTCTGCAGAATCATCCATTTCGCTTGAACAGTACCATGAAGACATGGAAAAATTTGCAACAATGAGCCAATCAAATCCCACAGAAACCCAAAAACCAATCCAAACAAAATGGATTTGGTGGAACCCAATTTGGAAGCAAATTTGGCAAAACAAAGGTTTGGCACACACCCCAATATTGTGGAGTACAACCCCATTAGGAGTGAAAATCAACAATGGAATGTGCAAAAAAATGCGGCCAATTAGAGCAAACAAGTGCACTGCAATATAAATTGAAAGCCAACAAAGGCAGGAGAGGAGCAAAAGCAATGGTAATGAAAGGGGCAGAATACACCTAGTACCTACTAATAATTATGCCACTTGCAGCAAGGATGCAATATTGAGTAATGAGAGCAAGGAAGTAGGGCTGGGGGCCCTGCTAACTGCCCTTGAGGCGTACTGGGCATCTCAGTTGAAATAGGGATGCTGAACATAGTGGGTCTCAAGGCCTTAACATCCTGGGCCAAGAAGTTGAGTCTTCTGTGCAACCCACTGTGGACATCCTGGCGGTGCAGGAAACCCACTGTCCACATGGAAAGGAGTAGGCATGGGAAAACATGCTCCTTCCAACATTATCATTTTGGTTGCAACACTGTGGGGTGATAGTATGTGCAAACCAAAAGTTTATGGTATTAATAAAAATTTGTTTTTGAATGGTTGCATAATAGCTGTTACCTTCTTTGGCACAAAGAGATGCACAAAATAGCCAGCGTTTATGCACCAAACTGTGCAATGAAACATCAAAAAAGATTTATCAGCTCTGACACAACTCCATCTCCAAGAAAACACTTTTTTCATAGGAGACATAAACTGCTGAATTAACCCAGACATAGACCAATGGTCACACACAACATAGACACCACAAGGGCAAGTGGAACTTCGCACGTTAAAGGTCACAATGGCTAAATGATCTGTTATCTAAACGATCACCCCTCCTGAAGTACATGACATGAGCACATGTGCACAATGGTGTACTTCTTTCTATGTCACAAATAGACCTGATACTTGTACCACTAACCTTTCAAAGCAAAATTTATAAATTTAAGACTATAAAAATTGTATTATCTGACCACCAGCTAGTTTTGGTGTCCTTCACACCAGCAGAAAAAATTTTCCAAGCACCCTGGTGATGCAGAATATGCCCAGAAAATTTAGCCAACTTGGAATCTCACCCTGGGTGGAGGAAATGTCCTCAACACGGAACTTTTAAGCACCTTTCTGTTCAGACCCACCGACCACCTGGGAAAATTTAAAAAATCAACAATACAACAGATTAGACATACAACATCAAGAAGATACATGGCAGCTTCAGCCATCATTAAACACACCTTAGCCGAATTTAATTACCTAGAAAACAATGTCCCATGCACAGGATATAGCCCTGGATAGGGTGTGAATGGGTAAAGGTATCTGCCATTTAAACACCTTGATAAGTGAACACCAACACTATGTTGGTGTTTTTTATAGAGCAATTTTTTAAAGATGGAGAAACTTGGTTGAGCTATTTTTTCTGTCAAAAATACGCCTGAAAGAACTTGGTAGCCTGTACACAGGTCTTACAACTGGATACATCCATAGAGGAAACACTCAAAGAAGTTGTGAATGAAGTACACAGGCTTTATACAAATTTATATAAATAGACCTGTCAAACCAGAAAAATAAAAAAATCTCTTGCAAATGCACATATTGATACCATGACTCAAACCAATAACTTAGTTATCTTATATTGCGTGAGAAATTATGGGAAGCAGTGTGCTGTGCACCACAAGGGAAATTCCTTAGACCTGATGGGCTTCCATATGAATTTTATAAAAAATATTTTACTAACACATCTAATATTTTTATAGCTTCCATGAATAAGTTCATTATGGAAATATGCCTTCTATCTGGAGACAAAGAAGCATACATTGTCACTCTATTAAAAAAAAGGAGATAAGCTAAAATTTTCTAATTAGTGCCCAATCTCCCTAACTAATACTGACACCAAAATATTTACAAAAATGGCCAAAAGATTAGGGGGAATTGCAGCTGATGTGATATCCCCATCACAATATGGATCTTTCCCAAGAAGATCCATATGGGACAGTATTCACACAGTTGAAAATGTCAGCCAATCTAAAGCCTCTGGAGCGCTTGTATTTTTTATCAACAGAAGGCATACAACAGGGTGAACTGGATCTATCTCAGGGCCTGCCTTCAAAAATTTAGACTCTAAAATAAGTTCATAAACTAGGTGATGTTGTTCATAGAGTCAGCCATCATGGCTGTGTGTAGAGCAGTTTTTTTAATTAAACTGGTTTTTCACAGAGGAAACTTTAACAAGGAAACCCTTTAAGCCCTCTATTTATAATATTAGTCATGATCCCTTAATCCGGAATACAAATGCCCTTATCAATTAAATCAATGTCTATGGCCAACCACCAGTAAAAAATGATGGCTTTCGCTGACAACTTTGTGGTGTGTATATTCAAAAACTAGGATTATTGCATAATTTAGTAGATAATAAAAGAACACTCATCCATAAGCAATGCATCACTTAATACTGAAAAAATCGAATCTTAGTCCTGGGGAAATATCTGACCCATTGGACGCCATCCACCTTGGGTCAGCAGACCAATAAAACATCAAGACTCCTAACCAGACATAGGAGGCAAAGACGATCAATTACCCCACTGAAACTTCCCTTAACTAACAAGCCAGCAGCTGGACCTGTCCGCCATTAGGGATATGTTTAGAGGCAGGAGGTTACGCCAACACCATGATGGAAAATCAACCCCTAGATAAATTAACAAAACGCATTGCCTCCTTGGATGGACATCAGACAGGTCTAACTGGACGAGTTATGATAGCTAATCCATGATAATATCAATAATATGGTTTATGGCCCATGCAATTGCTTTCTCACCGTCCTTTTTTAACACAGTATATGTCTTAATACAAGGATGGCTTTGGTCCAACCATAATGTATCTGTGCGCCTTGAAACTCTATTTGACCCTAGGAGGAATGGAGGTTTGGGGCTAACTAATTACGTAGAGCAAACGGCACATATACTAAGATCCTGGATTACTCAGGTGATTAGTCCAGACCTTCCAGACATACATGGGATAGAGTAGCAAGATTTAATTTTACATGAGCACTCCAATTAAGAGATTTAGGTCATCCAAACTCATTGGTTAGGTATGTCAAACATTCTCCTTCTCGACTTTCAAAAAAGAATGTTGGAGGTAAAAATGCCCCAAAATCCACTACTACAATAAGCCAATTACATGTCCGATCTTCTAACAATACTATGGTTAATGAGGATATGTGTACCATCAGCCAAAAGACCCTGGCGGATTCTCAGTGGAACCCTACCCATTGGGAAAACATGTTTTGTAATCAAAATCAGCTTATTAAGGTAAAAACTGATAGTTGGATTGCTCTGACTCCTTGGCCAAATTTGGGGCGTCCACCACATGGTTCCCCCTCAGCCGCGTCTGAGGTCCCCCAAGTTGTGAAGATTTTACCCGCCAGTGATTGGGTGCAATTTATCAATATCATTACCACACAGGTTTGTTCTGCCCCAGAATATTTTCCCTCATTCTGATAGGCCAAAGCCTATCTTTCCTAATTTGGACGACTAAGCTAGTCAACACTATAGCCCCAAATTCCCATGGCCCCAATATTGAACTAGTTTAAATATGAAATACTAGTATCAAAATAGGGGATCTTTTTCTAGCTTGCCCCGCATAAACACTAAAAAAATAAAAAAACTCTAAAAAAGCGTTTATTATTACTTTTATTTTTATTTTAAAAGTAACTTATATATTTTGAGAAATATTTGTGGCATTTGTTGGCAGATCCCACAAGGTATTTGCCATCATACCCAGAAGCTTCAGTACCACATTGCAATACTGTAAACTACAAGTGAATACTTTTAGTCATGAGAAGAGCAGAGTGGAAAATCCACATATGTGGCCAGATAAGTCACTGAGATCAAAGCTAACTCAATACAGGAAGTCAAAGGCCAAATAGTTACAGATAACATAATAAACTGAAATCTGAGTACCATTGCCAGGATTAATTACCTGGATCATATGGACATACCATACAGCCTGGAGACCCAAAGAAGGGTATGGAGATACACACACCAATCACTACTACAACCCAGGATATGGGCACATGTATGGAGATGCATGCGGAGATTGTATTGCACAGCAGAACGACCAAACGCTTCCCACTCTTCATGCACAATATTTGGCCAATATGTAGTTGTAGTACACCGCTTATAACAATTTCCAGCATTGGTAGCTATCTAGAAAAAGGTCATGCGCCTATTCCGTCAAGATATTGGACATTCATTTAGTTTGGCTAGAGACATGTTTGCTCTCAACATGGAGTCACCTATTTTCCATATTTACAGGCGTTAATAGTAGCAATAGCACTAGGACAATACATATTATAGTATTGGATTCATTTACAGAAGCAACGCCTATCCTCCAAGAAGGCATCAATTGTTTTCACTACCATATCTTGGAACATTTTCAATCATGGTTGTTTGGAAAAATGACCCCACGCAACAGAAGGATAATCAATTCATGGTTCCCCATATGGTTCCTAAATTTAAATCATTCCTTCACTCCTGATGCACTCAAGAATAATTCAACATAAATCCCCCTATCATCCTAAACTTGGCGGTCTTGGAGGCAACAGGATTGGCTATGAGCCCACTTGGGTGTCCTTTATTATTCACAGTTTATTATCTTACACTCATTATATTGAAAGTGTACGTCCCCCAGTCAGCCTTCCCAAATAAATATGAAATTTAAAATGATATGTTTAAATAGCTGGTAAACTGTAAAAAATACAAAAAAACATCATACTAGGAACTAAATTTGAATTGATGTTACTAGCTGGGTTTACTATTTAAGTAAGCCATCAAAATTTAACATCTATTTTAATCTTCATTTTACCATTTCAATGGGTCAGATGGTAAAGCTTTATGTATCTTATATTTTCACTCATAGAGTCCTGACTAAAACCATTAGTAATTGCCCATTTTAATAATATATTTTGTTAACTATGAAGAATCTAAAATTTCTACCATGCTGTTAATATGACAAAAATAAAAATAGGAAGACCAAGCTGAAGAATTCAACCATTGCTTAGTAAAATATCTACATCTAATATCTATTGAATCACAAATTTGAGCTTCATACCTTATGTTAGATCACTCATACAAACTAAAAACATTCCTTATTAAACCACTTACCATACTTATCTATGTCCAAAATATTGCTAAAACAAAATCCACAACTTTACAAAATTTATGCAGCATACTATAATTTTAATACTTAATACATTCATCATGGAGTTATTAGAGCCTATTTTCTTCCATAAAGGCATACAATAATTTTTCAAATTCAAACATAGCTAGTCATAATTATAAGTCAAGAAACCTTATAATTCTCATTAAATAACACTTTTAAATCAGGATAATTTAGAAACCAAGAAATTAGCAAATTGGTCTTTTAGTAGAATTGTTGATCATGATTACTACAACTTGATTCACTTACTATCTTAATCATCTGAAATCTTATATGAGCCATCTTATTCCTCTATGGCTTATAGCTACATCCCCTAAGTCCCTATGTGTTCACAGAACTCCCAAATGGGAAATGGAGGAGATTATAACTATATTAAAGATAGGAAAAAAACATGGAAAATATTTGTCAGAAAGGGTTTTGATGCATAAAAGAACAATATAATTACTGCTTGAGACTGAAAAATTATAGATATTAAAGGTAAACAGTTTCACAGGTAAAATAAAAGCCATTGATTCTATTGAATCTCTAAACCTAAATACAGTTAGTTACTAATTGCCTAAATATAATCACTAACAGAAGCATCTAAAAGAATATTGGCCTATAAGAAAAACATAAGTTTGAGATAGATTTATCATATATAACTAGAGAAATAGGGTAATAATATGAATTGATCTTTGTAAATTAACCAGTATAGCTTACCTTAGACATACTACTTTCTTATATGGGGGTGAATATGAATATAGAGAAAAAGCAAAGTTAAGTGAATAAAGATTAATTTGGGCTTTTATTAAATACTTCACCATGATAAAGAAGAATGCTTTTTCTATAACTAGTACATAAACTAATACTGAGACAATCAAGATTTGTGACCAACAGTATTGGTCCCTTTATTGGGACCATCTAGTACTAAAAAAAGTATTGGTTCCTTTACCCATTGTCAAAGTGAAATATTAAATTGAACATAGGACTAAAAAAGTTATCTTAGGGCATTCACATGCCACTTTATAAGGCAAAATAGAGAATATTTAGCCACTAAATTACAGCTAAGCATTCTTCTCCAAAGATATCTTTTTGTGGATTAGAGTTGGTTTTCTTAACAATCTTAATGACTAAGTATTTTATTGATAAAGTAAAATATTACCTGATTGTTTTATAAAGTAATATTAAAATGATATAATTCAGTTTGAGCCTCTCTATATCTATAGTATATTCTGCATTTAAAAATTTGACTGTGAATCATGTAAGCTCCATACATTTGATTACTTTTTTGTATATTAATTATCTACAAACTCCTTAAAGCTCATATAATAGATATGTTACAAGACATCTTTCAACTTTTTTTGTTATTTTCCTTAAATGTCCATCAAATTGTCTTATATCTTATTGCACAAACACTTTTAAGATGTTTGTATATCCTAATTTTTTTCATAGACACATATCATGGGTTCAACTTTCCCATAAATTTTGAGGAAATCTTGCTTGAAGCTTTATCCCAAGTTATAAATCAGTATAATATGCTAGAAGTACTTTTTAATTAAATACTATATCTGATGGCAATATGCTTAAGAGCGCCTGCTAAAATTAAAATAAATGAATAAAACAATTACTATTTATTTAGAGACAACAATATAGATATAAATGAAGAACTTTATATCATCTTTACTAAAAGTATAAGAGTTTTTATTTACTCATGATCAAGTTTATGAAATGGTGCTTTAAGCTATTAGTATAGTTTAAATAGATATATGCATAGATAGTTTCTAGTTGGGTTTCTTACAATTCATGGTAAATTTTACTAATTGGTAGATCATTTTTTAAAATAGTATAACTTTGTTATCTTTTCAGGCATGTTAAGAATATAAAACACCTATTTGAGAAAATAATATAAATTCTTTCATGATACTACAAGCTTCTTCCATATCTCATTGGAATTTTTCTATTATAGATCAGTTACTATCTAATGAGATAAAGAAGAAAACTACTAGTATATTACTTTTCTTCTATATACTAGATCTTAAGGTGATTGACTTTAAGTGACATAATAAATTAGCTGTAAAATCTGCTCCAGTTAGACTAAATCAATCTATACTCTTTTAACAAATTATTTTACATGGATATAGATTTAAATGACCTTTTTGACTATATGAATTGTACATATCATTTAAGATAGTTCATATAAATATTGAGTGATATTTATTATCAATAAAAAAGGTTTCTAGTTGATTGTTATAAAGCACAAGTAAAGTCTAAATTTTGTATCTCATTAGTTGAGATATCTAAAGTTATCTTAAAAATAAAAATTACTCATAAATCCACTTTAACTTTATTTAGAATCTTTCTTTTTCTAATTTTTTTCTAGTATAAAGTTTATATCAAGCGTCTCTTACTATTGGCTCAACATTTTTAATAGTATTCAGTGTTATTTACTTCACTATCTTAAAAATTGAGTACTTTAGTGATATTAATTGGTCTTTAAAGCATCTTTATTTCTGACACTTCTTTTGAGTAAAAAATATCTATGTTTGCATTGTGCGGTTTCCTTACTTCTCCATCCATACTTATTAGTAACAAAATTAATTACAGTTTTTTAAGGATAGAGTTTTTTATAAATATCCTCACTTTATAATAATCATTGTTCTAGTTGTTCTTCTAAATTGAGAAGCTTTAACAGATATAATTTTGAATCCTATTGATTTTTACTTGCCTTTGATGATAGATTAGGACTTATTTCCCTTAATTTAAGGATGACAAAGTACAACAAAAGATGGAAATGAAGGCTGTCTTCCATATAAAAACTGTAACGTGAGAATTTATTTCTTCCTTGGTATCTATTAGAATAAATGAATATTTTAAAAAATGACCCATAGAATGTGTCTCTGTGGATATCTTCCTCAGTAATGATATAAGTTTCTATAACTCTGTCCACAGGATATGGGACAGATAAAAATGTAACCGTTAATTCTGTACCCATAATCTTGATATATCACTTCGCCACTTTTAATTAATTTTTAATAGCACAATCTGTGAGTATATCTGCTGTATTCCATGCTTTTGGACCACTTTAAGTTAACCTGAAAGTGTTTTGCCCTTTAACTTAGCCTTTAAAACAAACATCCATCTATTTAATTATATGGTTTATTATGACTAATTTTTTTATCTATTCCCTATTATGTTTAAGCGTAAAGCCCCACTAAATAAGTAATCACTTATACTATGTAATTGTCAGTTTCACTAGATGGTACCTAACGTTTTATATTGCTCTTTGATTAATATGCCACTAATGTCAATTAGCAATGAAATAATTAATTAACATATGCATAAACAAAATATAAAAAAACTTGTTTTAAGTCTTATCAGACCTCTATGATTTACAGTATTGTTTGCTAAGAGTTTAATTTATTGGTAACTCATTTGGTCCAATAATTTTACTGTATGTGTCAGACTTGTACAGACTTGGAAGCTTACGCTATATTTAATTATCCAATCTAAGATCTTTTGAATTTTTACTTTTTTAGATCTTATTACTTTTCTATTATATAGTTAGGCAGTAAGAAAATATGGCTGTTGCTTAGGAAAACCGGAAATCCCATCTACACTTGGGTCCTTCATTATTTGCTCTAATAAATTTTTCATAGTTTTATTATTAAAGTTCAAATCCCGCTGCATTACCATATTATATGTTATTTAGGCTGTGTACCATCTCTATTGATCATGGTCTTTCCTAAAAAACTTAGTTTCATTTTCTTACACAAAAAATTTTGTAAGCATAATTCACTGCAATGCACTTCTGAATATTAACATACATTAATGATCATGCCTTTTAGTACCAACTACAGAAGACAAGCCATTTTTTTCTCACATTATCTTACAACTGTGACAATAACCCTCCTATGGCCGTTAAATAAGAATACATGTATATTAAAATGGGCGTTAATGCAGGAGTATTCAGCTGAGATTTGATGTCAATGTATTTATAACTTTTAGAAATAAATTACCGCTATGGCGACCATTTTAAGATGAATCTTTGTATAGCAGATTAAAAACTCTCAAACTGGGTCCTAAAATCTCTGTGCTTACTATTTTCAGAACACTTAAGTAGCATGTTTGCTTTCTAATCTCTCATCTTGCTCAAAGCCTCTATTTTTTGTATGAAGATATTTTAGATTTTTGAACATTACATGTCTCAAGTATTTCAGCACTTTTAAATTATCATCATCTATATAAGGTTTGAGGTTTGCAGCTGCAAACCTTAATGGTTCTTCCAAAAGCTCATGTATTTAAAGATATCAAGTGAACACATTAGCTTCTTTAGATTTATCAACTTATAAATAATTTGTCAATAATATATGTTTAGTATATAGATCTAGATTATTCTATGTGCATTCTACAGCACCACTTTTTCTTGCACAGAAACACCCTTTATTATTAACCTTGCTCACGTTTTTGTGTCTTCTTCATTTTTACTAAGTGCCAATTTCATATTATGTATTGAAAAAGCTCTGATATTTAATTTTTTAATCCTTTTTTCTCCAAGATTCCCTGTTTACCATTAAATGGGTCTTTGCATTATATTTTGTCAACAAGTACAAGATATTTCTATATAAGTTCAGCTCATTAAGGTTTGTAAGCACACGCAATCATTTATCATACTTTCAACTCCATATGAACTTCCTGAATTAATACGGTGTTCCTCATATCTCATTGGTCCATCACAAACATAGCTACTACTATACTCACTATATTCATTATCAAATGTTTTTTAAGATGAAAATAGTATAGCTTAGGGACTGTATAATTAACTAAAATAGATTTTAGTACATCATAATTATATATATGGCATATATCAAACATTGGTTACTAATTTGTTAATTTACTGCTGGCGTAGCTGGTACTTTAACATTGATAAAGCATTAAAAAAGGTAGTTGCTTTTATACGGTGCTCTGAAAGATTAAACTTTAGTATTAATGCAAAGGCTTATCTATTAAGAGTAAAGATTGAGGTCTCATATAAGACTAAGCCTGTTCAATAGCATGTTATTAGAAGTGTGCACTAAATGTACTACTCAAAAAGATTAGAAAAATACAACTATTATATAGTAGATATATGATTAACAGTGAGTAAGAATTAGAAAATTTAGAAATTTTTTAAGTTTTACATCAATCTTAAAGTCCTAATCATCTAGTTTGAGAGTAAAATGAAATAATATACGCTTCTAATTTTAAATTTGCACCCTATATCTACTGTCAAACAGCAACTGTTGATAGATCAGATGCTTCTGCGTGGTTTCCAACAGTTGAGTTATGATATATTGACATCACTTCCTCACTATATTTAACAACAAAAAACAAGAGCATTTTCACAACAATATGAGACTTTTAATTTTACGTATCACAGTCAGTTACTGAGTACTCTTACCAAAGATAAGAAAGTTGAAAGTGCTGGTGTACTTTCAGCTAATTGCACAAATCATGAATTGTTATTTTTTATTATCATGATATGATGATGGAAGAGATCACCAGAATCAACAGAATATAGAAGATTTATAATCCTTTCAAAATCATCTGGAGATTTATTTGAGGAGTAAGAAATTTGTTGATTTCAACTATAAACTCAGCAACAGACCTCATATAGCGTGGATGATCTAGTTGACTATCTGAATTTTAATGCAATAGATGTCAGCCACGAGAGACAAATGAGAGAGATGCCACTGCAGATTAGGTACAAGTTTAAGTTTAATCATATAAAATCTAAAAATGCCATTGAGACAACTAATGCTGAAACTTAAAATTTAAGTCTGTAGTGGAGAAATCTAATACACTCAAAAGGAAATGGAATTGGCCGCTTGAAACAGGATAGGCAATGGGAAGGTGCTTACACATTTCAAGTGGAGCTAAGATGTCTTTATCAAAACTGAATATCTGCATCAGGGTAAAAAACTACAAAAAATAACTGCTATGTGAACTAACAAGATGTGGTACATGCTTTTTGGAGAACAAATTTTTTTATAAACAACATAAAAACTATGTTAAATTGGTAGAGAACATAAAAATGATCCTAAAGGACTTAAAACTTAAAGTGTGATCTAATAAACAATCTTGTAGTACTTAAGCATTTTTTCAGCAGTTGAGACGCAAATAGACCAACAAATAGGTATGGGAGTTCTAAAATTATTCTGACATGAGTGAATATCAGTTATTTATAGCCAAAGAGCTTCTCTAGAGTAGGATACAATATAATAAAAGAAAACCTTCAATAAGAAGAAAATGGTCATTAACTATCAAACCAAATACTGAAATGTCATCTTTTTTTTAGTACTAGATGGTCCCTACAGAAATGTCATCTTCTCTTCTGATACTACACTACTTGTAGAGAATCCAATCAAGAAGAAATCATTACAGCAGATTAAACAACCTAAGCCCCTTCGTTGGATCTCTGAAGCAACTTCTTGAGCAGCTGTGCCTGGAGAAAAGTTATTCCTTTTCTAATGAATCAAACCTGTTAGCTTCCAAAGATTAAAGAATGGGAATAAAGAATCCTTTAAGATAATCAGATGATGAAGCTTGATCCAAACATTCTCTATAAAGTGACCACCATAAAAACCGATTAATGGCCTAGTATCAACTTAATAAGTCCTTACTTGCCTGATAACAACTAAAGTTCTACTAAATTATAAAAGATATTTTATGAGAATTTGTTAAATATTAGAATTTCCCTAAATTTAGAACTTATGACCATACAGTTTTGGAAGAATGAGACATCTAATAAGGTTAATAAATCCCTTTATAAATAGTTGCAAGCCTTGTTAGAGGCAATATCAAAATCTGATTTGAAGTTATACTTTTACCACAATATGCTGCAACGGATACTCATAGCTATATTGCTTCTTATTGACTACTAATGTCAATTACTTTAGTAATGCAGCATAGGTTGAGTAATTGCTAATAAAAGTAAAAATGAATATCGCCTAATTTGTAAAATTTTTAAGCCAAATCAATACTATTAGAGTTAATAACACTATCAGCCTTCTGGTGTTAGCACTCAAAAACATGCAAATACAGGAGCTTGACGTGGGGTTTATAATTTACCTTCTGTATTTATGACACTAAAGAACACTATGGCGTTAATTTTCTCAAAAATCAATCCAAAGTAACTTTATAGCCAATTTACTATTATGAAGGACATGTAAGAAACAAATTAAGAGGCTAAAGTAGATTCTGATTCCTTTACTCAGTTCCAATCAGATATCAAAATTAAGGTGCAATAAGTTTTAAATTCCCTAAAAATATATCAAACCTTTATTAATGCATTGTAGTAAATCAGAACTAAGCGTTATATTAGAGAAGAAATTTTCAGGAACCATTAATCCCTTTACTATATAAATTTAAATCAATAAATTTTTGAAGAAAACATTGAAGGAGAAGACCCTTTGTAGAGATTTAAAAATTTTATGCTCAATCACTAGCAGTAATTAGCACCAACTGTAACCCTCTGGGATGCTTACCTAGGCTCCCAATTCTAATGCACAAGTTCTTAATCGCTGATTTGTTTATTATTCTTATTGCTATTACCAAATCTTGGTAGAAATGTTATGAAGACTATTACTTAAGTAGAGTTTTCTTAATCCACGTTGAGTAAAAAGTCCAACCCTAAACTGGTGCATACACTTCTTCTCTTTAAAGGCACTTCTGAATAGGTAGGGAACTCTTCCCTACTCTCTTCTTCCTCTGAAAAAAGCTCTACCATATACTTTGCTTGCAGAGCCTGGCAGAGATCAGATAACAACAACAACCTAAGGACAACCAATCCTTGCACTATTATCCCAAGAGTAAGTTATATAGCCAATATATAAACAAAAAAGTTATTAGCAAACTAAAATTTGTGTTTTTTAGGAAAGGTTTAGTGGGTTTTATAGTGCACTTGGCACACAGCTTTTCAGGCCATCTGGTGATTAATTTAGTTTTTCCCAGGTGGTTTGACCCTTGAGTTTTAGCTACAAAATACTGGAAGTTACCTTTGCCTTGATTATTCTTGGGTAGCATAATCCTTGATGTCCAGCAACAATATATAGGTGTCAGAAGTCAGACACCAATTTGATTAGAATTGTGTTAAATGATGACGATTATACCATTGAAACAAGCGTTAAAAAACCCTGGTAGTTCTGACAACTCCCCAACTGTTCAATCTGAACGATTCCTTATGGTATTCAATATTAAGTGCTACTACCACAACAATTTCTGCTCAATGTTGTCAGGAATGATCCCTGATTAAGTTACTTATTGAGAAAATCATTGGATCCCTTCCATTGATCAGAGACGGCTAATACTTTGGTCAGCAATCATTACCAAAGTATCGGATTGGAAATACCCACCTTTGCAATGATTAATTTGTCAAAGGGATATATAATTTGGTCAACTTAATCCAACATATCTTTTAGCATTTTAATGGTTGTATCAAACTGATCCTTACATTACTACTCAAGAATTTAATATTCAAATCTTGTTCAAAACGCTATTTTTTGAGGTTTATGTGGGGCTCAGAACAAGTCTGTACCCTCCTGAGCTAATCTTTATGCTCTTATGGGCCTAAAGAATAGTGTGGGAGGGGCCCCCAAGAAAGGCGATTTTAAAAAGGTTGGGTCTACGTGATTCTGAACTCAGTTAAGAATTCTTTCTCAATTCCCACTCTCATGTGGTTCTCTCTGGTGGCCTCAAGGCCGCCCTTACTGTGTCTTACCTAGTATCCTGTGGCAAACATAGTTTTTGTGCCTAAACAAAAGAGTTGGCTCTGGGCATTGATTGAAGGCTCTGAATCCTCTGGGGGTTTTAATTCAATTGGTTCTTTTCTTATATCACTTGAGGTGGCATACTATTGGGATTTAAAATTTGTTTGCATGTTTATTTTATTAATAAAAAAAGCTGAATTTGAGGCTGAAATCCTCATTTAATTGTGTTGTATTTTCTTGTATTTGAATTTAAAAAAAATTTGAGGTTAAATTGGTGAGTATGATAAGTCAAAACACTTATATTGAGGGAACCTCATATCAGACAATCTTTTGTCATCCATCCGCAGATCCAAGGCAAGATGGTGGTCAAAAAAATTGGGACGTTTTTGACCATCACATTATTCTGAGCTCTCCAAGGTTTCTATCACCCCA